>MU106719.1:0-23120 GCA_012274485.2 Sinapis alba
TTATAACTAATTTGTACTTAAATCCACATACTTCATATATTGTTATCACAATAACAGCTAGGCTTTTTTTTAAAACATCAATGAAGACGATTTATCATAAATTTATAAATTTAAATTTTAAATCAATGTATTAGTTCAATAGAAAAATATTTTTATAAATATTTTTGATTATCGTAGCTAAAAATAAATTCTCAGTAGTCAATAATAAAACAAAAATATTAAGGGATGAAGCGGTAAAACATGTTAAATTGGTAAATGGGCTTGCTTGGTGAAAGAAAGGTGAAAAGGGACAAGTAAAAGCCATAATCCGAATGTAAACAAAACTTACAATATTTGGAATATACGGAATTACAATTTTACCCTCTCTCAACTATCGTTTTCCAAGATATACTCTCGAGGAACATCTCATACATACACACATACATTGATTGATACATACACATGCATACGCACACATATCTCTCTCTCTCTCTCTTACCTGTTTTAATTTTCCTGGATTTAGTTTTGTTCCTTTTTCTCTTCTGCCTTTGCTTCAAAACACACATACCCATCTCTCTCTCTCTCTCTCTCTCTGCGTCTTACTTTGAGCATGTTTGTTTCTTCAAGAACATCATAACTCAACTTCTCTCTCTTCTCCTCCTTATATTCCTCTTCAAAGCTCCTCTTTAACTTCATCCCTCTCACTTTCTCTTTTCTTTTTGAGATATAGAGAGAGAGAAAGAGAGAAAGAGAGGAAAATAATATCAAATCTTTCAGACACCCTTTTGACTTATTTGCTCAAAGAATCCCTCTTTTATATTTTCTTCCCTTGGAGAAAATCATTTTAAATTCCCAAGCAAACTCTCAAGAGAAATAAACAAAAAGAAAACTCATCACCCACCACCATCATCATCATCATCTTCATTCATCACCATCATCAGGAGCACCAACAATAGCAAGATCAGAGTTGTCTTAACTATGTCCATGGAAGGAGTTTTTCTAGAGAAACCAAAATCAAACACAACAACTAATACTCTCCCTGATCTTTCTCTCAACATCAGTCTTCCAGATATTACTTCCAAAGAACATTATAGAAGACCATCCCAAACCGACAACAACAGATCATCAAACTTCGAACTCTCCTTGTCTCATCACCATAACCCTAGTTCAAATCCAACCACAAGAATCATCCGTTGTCCTGATCCAAGAAACCTAAATCTCCCACATCATCAGCATTACAACAACAACCCTATCCTTAATGGTGGAAGTATTCATCAAAGAGTAGATGAATCGGATATTAATAATATCCACCGTCCGATTAGAGGCATCCCAGTCTATCAGAACCGTTCATTCCCTTTCCACCAACAAACCTCTTTACCTTCTCTTGGAGGAGGAGACTTGGATCAAATCTCAATATCAAACTCATCTTCCATCTATAACAACGCTTACCGAACGTTACAATCTTCTCCAAGGCTAAGAGGTGTTCCTTTGCATCATCATCATCATAATCATTATGGAGTTGTGGGATCTTCAGACTCTTCTTCTCCTCATCTTCATGGGATGATCAGATCAAGATTCTTGCCTAAGATGCCGACAAAACGGAGCATGAGAGCTCCGAGGATGCGTTGGACGAGTAGCCTCCACGCGCGGTTTGTTCACGCCGTTGAGCTTCTAGGCGGCCATGAAAGTAGGCACACATTTACATTATAATACTTATTTTGGAATGTCTTTGCTTATTCAATTTATTCTAGAAGGTTGAATTTGTTGTTGTTCTTGTTGTGAATATAGGAGCAACTCCAAAGTCGGTTCTTGAGCTCATGGATGTTAAGGACTTAACTCTAGCTCATGTAAAGAGCCATTTGCAGGTAAATCTACACTCCATTTGAAACTAAATTGAACAAAAGGTGTTTTGTGTTTATGCACATGCAAAAAATCAAACTTAATTTGTTAATTTTGGGTTTTCTCTCATCTTCTTGTTGGTTCCTTTCCCCTATTATAAGTCTAATCAAGGTAGTTCTTTACCAATTAAGATTCTCTCCTCTCACTCTCTCTAATTAGGGATATTTCATAGTTTCATCAATCATCAGAGCAATGGGTTGTTTTGAAGTCTTTAAAGCTTGTGCTCAGCTCTAATGTCTTATTTTCATCTTCTTGATTTGTCTTTCCTTTAAGTTTAGTCTTTTTTTGGAGAGATGGCACAATTGCCAAGATATTGAGGCAGTTGAATGAATTCAAAGAGAGAAAAGAGAGAGTAGTTATAGCTTTAAGAGACTGAAACCTTTCTGAGAATTTTTAAACAAATTGAGGTGATAGAATTTATTTTAATTATATTTCTTATTTTAAAATAAAATAGGATGAGGGGACAAAAGTAGTCATCATTACTCAATGATAATAATACAATCTTTCAATTACTCAACCTTCTTTCAGACATCAACCTCGTGGTCTTAAAACTATAAATAATTCATTAATCGTACAACACTAGTTTCAAGACAAACCCAGAAAACCACACATTTGCATATATATATATATATATATATCACTTATTTAATTATATAAAGCTCATATGTGTCTGCATATATGTCTCCAGTTTTGTCAGCTCTATCATATATTCAAAATAATACTCTTTTGTCCGTTTTATTTGTTTTGTACTAACTATATCCTTGCTTAGATTTATGATTTACTAGTTTTAGAGATTTAATGCCTTTCTTTTTTCTTTCTTTTTTGAACTCAGAGATCTAATGCCTTTTACTTTTATTTTTTTCTTTCTCGCAGATGTATCGAACTGTTAAGACCACTAACAAGCCTGCTGTTTCATCAGGTATGTGTTATTCCGAACAACTCGACTTGACTTTACACACATACACACAATGCATGTTCACATTCTTTACAATAGCTTTTTCAGCTTTATATATGCTAAAGAGATGGCTTGTTATTGTTGAAAAAAAACGCTAAAGGGATAGTGCTGGTTTACAGTAAGAACAATATACGATAAAGTATTGATTCGCCAGCATAAATCATTAGATTTTAGGTTCAGTATATACAATCAGTGCAGTAAGCTACTGATCATGATAACTGCACTCAATTAATTTCCAATTAGATTTGAATATGTGATTTGATATTTATATGTATTTGAACATACAAGTATTACTATTTTATTTTAGTATCTAGTTCCAGTATTGCTACTATATATTCCATTTTCCCGTAATAATTGTAAAACAAACCCTACGAGATTGGTCAAGCTCAAGGCTTTACCTTTCTTTTGATTGAAACCCTAAAGTTAAATGGGGAAGGTTCAATGCAAACCAAACAAACATTCATTATCGACAAATGGCTAGTAAGTCTAATTGCGTCCCAGAAAATTAGTAATTCAAATCTGAATTAATTGTTCGTACACTGAAATAGATATCAAGTCTTTTTATATTCATATGGATTTTGTATATTCATTGCACACCATAGATATTCATTTTAAATCTTGATCTTTGGCAGTTGGCACAATTTCCAAGTTTTTTTTTTTTTTTGGTGGGGGGGGGGAGATATATTAGATTTTAGTCAAGCCAAAAGCTGAATAAAAATTTAAAGAAAAGCAATTCCTTCACTGCATTGTCTTTTACCAAAAGCTTACAATAATTGTACAATTTTAGACAAGAACCCTTAAAGGGTAAACAGAATTGAGATGAAACTTGATAAAAGTTAAAATTAATTTTCAGATGGGTCAGGAGAAGAGGAAATTGGCATAAATGGAAATGAAGTTCATCATCAATCATCGACAGATCAAAGGGCACAATCTGACGATACTTCTTCCCATCAAGAAATTGACTTTCCTTCCACACAACCTCGTTGGAGTAACTCTTCACGGTACGTTTATACGTATTGTAATCTTATTATGCATATATACATGTGTCATTAATTCACGCGATATGTATATATATAATAAAATTGCTTTTCGCTAGTTAAGTGAGATTGACCAAATAAAATAATATAGGATTTAGGGTTCTCCTACCTAATTTTTCCTACTTCCTACCAAGTTCATGTAAAAATCCTTTGTTTTATCTCAAATACATTCATCTAGCAAGAATAGAACTTTGGATAATGTTTTCTGTTTGTTAACTTTGTTTGTTTTAAGTGAACCAATTAAAGTGGCGGTTTAGGTTACAGTGAGGTGAAATTATTTAGTATCTAGGGTTTGTAGCTGATTATAATTACACGTTTCTAAATTTATTTGGTTTAGGTCCTTAAGGTTCATATTGTATGATAAAATTAGAATTTTGTAAATATGTATGGCATGTAGATTATGGGATCAACAGGAACATACAAAATACGTAATTTCGTGACTACCATTTTTCTAGTGTAAATCGATACTCTTATAATAAAACAAATTGATCAAGTGGTTTACCATTTTTAATTGGTGTTTGGATTTGATAAAAATACAAAACTACAAGTACAATAAAAATTATATGAATTAAAAATGCAGAAATTATTATATTTTATTAATTTAAATCATATTAATTATTAATTTATAAAATAAATATGGATAAAAACTTAAATTTATTTTATTATATTTATTCCTTTATGAATATTATCTTAGGATAGTACAAAAAAATAGTTTTATCGTTTAAAATGACACACAATAAAAAATGATCAAAATATTATTCATTAAAAGTTATAAAGATACATATATCCATATGGTCAAATTGTTGAGAGTTAGAAATTAGTTTTTTGAGGAATGAAGGTGGGGATTTAGAGTTTAAGTTTAGAATCTAGGATTTAAAATTTATTATCGAGTAATAATATTTTGAAATTAACATTTTGCAATATTTATTTCTACTATATCTATTATTTGTTAAATTAATTAGTCTTTTAATGAATATTATTTTAATCATTTTGTGATATTTTTTTATGAAAAAAACGATTTTCTGATATTTGAGAGAATTGGAAATTTGTTGAGTTTTAGTGTATAGAGATTGTGTATTTTTTTTGTCACTCAATGTATGTATTATTAATTGTTTGCTTATATAGTTGGCAGAAATAAGCGACCTCTTTTGTTATCCAGATAAAATAATAACCTTGGCTACCTAGTTTATGAATACAAATATAAAATTTATTCATGCATGAATAAATAAAAACATCCTTGATTTAATTAGTTTGTTTATTTTTAAAAATCATATAACAGAGAGACATGGCCATTAAGTAATAACTACTCAAGCGACATAGATACGATGATCAGAACGTCATCAACATCAGTGATCTCTCACCATCAAAGATCCATCCTTCAAAATCAGGTTCTAATAACTATCTTACAGTACCATATTGTTTTTCTTAGTTCTTTTTTTTTTTTTTAAAAGAAAATTCTAACTAAAGTAAACTCGCAGGAGCAACAAAGATCAAATGAGCAAACAAAGAGGTGTGGAGATCTTAGTTGTAACAATCCAAGTTTGGAGTTTACATTAGGAAGACCCGATTGGCACGAGAAATGACTTTCTTGATCCATTTCTATTTGAATATATATTGTTTTTTTTTTGTCTCTATCTCTATATATATTTGGAAACATGTATGAATCTCTCAGCTGAAAAGTTGAAGAACACGTAGAGAGCCAAGCCGCTCAAGAGTGTTGATTTTTGCAGACAGAGAATCATTAAGAAAAAAAAGGAAGAAACGTTGGAGATTCTTCTTCTTCTCAAGTTCCATTGATGGTTTAAAGTGGATGATCATTGTATGAGTTTTTGTTTTGGGTTTCTGGTGTTATGATATATAATTCGAAGATCACCAAAATTTGGTGAAAGTTTTTCTTCTTCTTCTTCTTACTGGAAAGCCTCTTGCTGGGTTAGAGGGTTTCTAGTTATCATTGTGCTTCTACAACATAAATGTAGAGAGAGGAGAGAGATTTCATATGTAAACTGATCATTATTAAGTACATGAACACACACATGTTTGCATACACAGATCCAAAATCCTAATCCAAACGCAGACACTGATCACTAATGTTCACTATCAGTTTCTTGAAAAGATTCTTCTGGTTCTCTGCTGCTTCACAACAAAGCTCAGTAGATAAACTATTCAAATAAACTTTCATTAACACAACACGCTAGACCAAAACTTGGGGTTTATCTACATACTCTGTAGAGACTTCTCAGCTAGATGAGTCGATGCTTACCTCTCCATCATTGTGTAGATGACGACTGTAACTGTTACCTGGAATACCTAATCCCATCACTTGCTTAACCAAGCGGAGGCTTCCTCTTGCTCCCAACCACACAGTATAGAAGAACCCAATCCAACCTGATAAAATACCAAATTCGTAGCATTCTATCAATACGCCGAAATTTAAAGAAAACAGAATCAAAGCAGAGTATTATTATTATAAACCTGAAGCAATTAAGACGGAAACAACAGCTGAAACTGTAGCGGTAGAGATGACCAATACAGCGATGGATAAGGCTCCGATGTAAATAGCAGTCAAGGAGAGAAAGAAGAGAGCCAAGAAGCCACCAGCAACAGCAAGTGAAACCAATAGAGAGATTACGATTGCATTGGCTGTTGCAGCTACAAAGAAGAGCGTGAAGACAACCAAAGCCAGTGTTGTAACAAGAACTATTGTTCCCATCTGCAATAAACATAACTCAAATGGGTTCAATAAAGTACCAAACTTTTTAACATGAGAGTCAATGAATCGATCATCAATGGCAAATAATGTTCAAAAATACAATAAAGTTTCAATCTTTCTTTTGTAAATGAGAGAATCAAATCAAATCCACTTACAGTGATGACAAGCAGTGCACGAAGAGGGCTGCCTTGACGAGTCCATTGGAGAATCTCGCGTGAAGTTTTGCGAGAAGCTTCTCGAAGTTTCGGGATATTCTCGGAGACGGAGTTTCTTATTCGCTGAAGCAGAGAAGACGAGTAGGTTTTAGAATCCGGGAACAGAACAGAACCGATCATGATGCAAACCAATGAGTAAAGACTATCTGTCTCATCCTCCTCCTCCTTAGCATCCACATACTCCTTTCCGCCGCGACCATTCACTATCCCTCCGTTGACGATTTCCCCGACACCGACATCGTCTGTGTTGGGTTTCTTCTCCGTATCGGCGTGATCTTCCGACATGTCTCAAGGCTGTTCGTGGGATTTGACGAAAGATGGGAACAGATGTTAGTTTCTGCTGGAAGAGATCGGCCATGTGTAAGTGTGTCTTCCACGTGTCATTTCTCTTTAGTGGAGTTTTATTATTTGGGCTAGTAAGGCTTCTACTAAGGCCCATTCGCTTCTTACGGCCTCTTAAAGGTAAGAATTATTGGTTTGCTATTATGGCAGCCCATTTGGCTGAATCACTCATTTTCTTTGTATTTATATATCCATCTGATATATTTCATAAGTTCAAATCATGATTTTTTATTAGGTTATATTATCTATAAATATGTTATTGAATTTATGAAATTGGTTTCTATCAACACAATTTTTGATTAAGTATGTTCTTGATTTATTTTAGACATTTCACCTGATGGATAACAAAACCTTTTGCATATATAATCTGCATTTTTATTCAAGTATTCTTATTTCTAGTTTTTTTTTCCTTTCTAATTCAAAGTATAAAGGTCTTGTGTTTTTCTCAAGCATTTTAACAACATACTGAAATTTCATATCTGAATCTGAGTACGATGCCATCAGTTTTAGAAAACTTTTTTTTACAGCTTTTTTTTTCTTGTTTAATACATATTCACCAACATAATATTAATTAAAAGTACTAGAACACATTTACGGGAAAGTAAAACCATATAATAATTTATAGATATGCTTTCAACAATAACTAGTCAGTTTGATGTATGGTTTTCCATATCTCGAATACACTTCAAAATCCCCTTTAAGAGAACATATGTTGTGAAAAATGACCAAATCTAAGAAGAGAGCGAAAAGGTTAATTGAGAGAAAACCATTGATATATATGTAATAGTTTTAAATTTATTTAATGAATAAACTCCAAAGCTGCGTAGTAGGCGACAAGCACTGGTAAAGAGACCAACATCCCAAATATCACCCTACATTTATCACAATTTAAAACTGAGTTATGTACAACCAAAAATATATATATTTTTTTTTAAAAATAGACAGATTTTTATCTGATTTAGACTTACGCTGTGCTTAGAACATCTGCATGTAATCCATATTCTTTAGCAAAAATGAATGAAGTGATTGATTGTGGCAGAGCAGCCTGTAATTAAAGTAGTTTATCATTAAACTCAAGACAAATTAAGTGTTGTATTTTATGAGACGTGAAAAAAACATCAAAGTTTGTATCCTAGCTAGTGGATGAAAGGAATGATTTGGTGTATCAAATTTGCTAAAAAATAGATCAAACTAAAATTAAACCAAAGATTCCATGTCCTTTGCTTTCTATTGTCTCATAAACAGAAAAAAAACACACACTAAAACTTGATCAGATCACCGTAATGAAAATACAAGAAAATTAAGGATAGTGACCTGAATGATGGCAACGCGGAGGACATCCCCTTGAAGGCCAACGGCGATAGAACCAATGGCCATGGCGGCGGGTCCGGCGATAAACTTCAAGATCATCCCCATCGCAGTTAAGCTTACTCCACATACTATAAACTTCTCTTGAAGTGCCATGAATATCCCTGCATATATAATCAATTTTACATATATAGTAAATTAATATCTCAATATGGCTAGGTAAAATTTTACATAGATAGGTATTTGAACATAAAATAAAAACGTACCCATATTGAACATGGCAGTTCCTGTTCCTGCTTTTGACATTATAAGAATCGATCCCTCCATTATTCCCGGCATCTCAAAGTGCCATCTATTTTAATCAGTTACTAAAAATAGTCAAGTGTTTGTCACATATCATGTTTATAATATTACACTCAACAATCAAAACCCTAAACCATTATTTTTATATTTTTTGTTTGGTTAAGACTCTCTAGATTATGGCCGGGCGCGATAGTTTCTTTGTATGTACGTTTGCGTATTGTTACCTTTGTTATAGTGTCTAGAACATTTTAACTTGGAAGGCTAACGTAAATACAAAGAAACAATATATCGTGTTGCATCATCATTTAATCATAGTAAAAGCATGTCAATATAAAACTCCATTTTTTTCTAAAATGGAATAAAAATGATTATAGAGTAAATTTGTTTCAATTCTACTCCATTTTTTACTTAATAATAGAGTAATGAAAAAAAAAATAGATTACTCTATTTATAGAATAAATTTCATTATGGAGTATGAAATTGAGTAGAATTGAAATAATTTTTACTCCATATTCAGTTTTATTCCATTAAAAAAAAAAATAGAGTTGAATTGGAGATGGCTTAAGACACTATACGGAAAAGTAAATTTTTTGGTCTAAACGTCAAATTTCAGGTAGTTTTAATGGTTATTCAGATGTTAGACGTCGACCATAGTGTGATCACACATACTTAAGGTTTTGTTAAACATTTCATAGACCTAATATATACTGTAAAATTAATTCACTTTTTTACCTGCTAGATATAAAAGCCCATGCGATCCCAAGGATACAAGAATAGCAATTCGGATTCGTTGCAAGCTTCAACCACACGACGGACATGACTTCAAAGAACGACTTCTCTTCTCCCACAACCACAATATCTTTTCTACCATCTTCAATATTGATATTTTCTGCCTTACTATTAGTACTGAATCCAGCTCTTCTAAGCTCTAACACAAACAACAAGAGTGTAAGCCACACTATTGCCTGAAACACCGAGGATTGGACCACGAGATCAACAGCTTGTTGACCGTACATCGCCTTAGCCAATGGCACACCGACAACAAGAGAGTTTGTAAGAGTGCACAGAGAGAAACTAGTAATGGACCAACAATAGCTTCCATTGTTGCTATACTTGGCCCAAAACGCTAAGACCGCAACTATGATGACTTTGGAAATGACATCGGCTGCGATGAACCGGTAGTTCATGTTGAATGGATCGACATGAGCCGTGAACTCGATGGTGAAGAGTGGTAGGGTGAAATAGCAAACGAGACGGTTTATGGCGTCACATTGATCACGAGTGAAGATGTGCCACCATTTAACCGAACCATAGCCTAAGATTAAGGCTACATAGAGTGGAACCATTGCTTCTATGACCTTGTAAACATCTCCTCCAGTGATCATGGTTTTACTAGAAAAATATGTTTTAGTTGTGATGCGAAGTTTGGTATCTGGGACTTAGAAGTTTGCAAGTACTAAGCGAAGGGAAAGAAACTGAAGTTTGTTAAGTTCTTTAGTAGATAGTGAATGTGGTAAAGACATAACCAACATGTTCATATTTATAGATACCTTTTAAGTTTTTTTATTTTTTTTTATAATGAGAGAAATGAAATATAGAAATATATGAGATATCCCTACATGATTAATATATATTATTCAAACAAAAACAAGGTTTTTGGTATAACATAAGTAATTTATTTTTTGTTGGCTACAAATTATTTATAAGTCATGTCGCATAAATTCTTATAAAATAAGTGCAAGCATTTAGCTTTGAGATATTAGCCATTAGTTTAAAAGAGGAGAAACGAGAGTGATCATTATCAGTAAAATTGACCTGACTGTGCCCTAGCATTTGATTCTATTCCAACTGTTTCCTCTATACACTGAGTTTAATATTTGTGTATGACGTAAAACACTTCTTTCAATGTTCGACTATTTTGATAAATAAGTAAAACAATTGATGACAATGTGGCAGAACATATATGTGGTTACCACCGGTGTGTACATTAATGGTTAAACGTAGATGTGGGGTTTATTGTGTTCTCATTTCGAATTCCGATAGAATGAATAATTTACGCTATGTCTCTGGTATTAGTAAAAGTTGGCTCACTTGGAGAGAGATTAAGATCCAAAGTCTTAACTCCTCTTGATTAAAGAAAACATGAATGAGGTTGCCGTGCCCCCAAAATCTCACTTGGACTGTGATCACGTCTCCCGATTTTCACTTGTTGGGTCGATGGACCCTATGATTACACAACTTAATTTTGGGAAACGAAATGCCTTTCTGAAGCGCATGGTAAATATTTTTAGCGCACGATAATTTTATTTTGTAACTTGGAGACTTACGCGGGCACCTGCCCCCACCTCTTTTTTATTTATTTTCATTTACTAATTTACATTAAAGATATATGGTATCCATTTTATTATTTGAAATTTTATTGTAAATCATACTAAAACAAACTTTAATGTATACATCATAGTAAAACCAAATATACGTATATTTGGTTTTTGATGCCAAAAAAGTATATTTGGTTTTACTATGATATATATCGATATACGAGACTATACTTGATCTAAATATGTTGCGTACGTTAACATACTGTATGTTTAGTCTTAACATAGTATGTATGTTATAGTATATGTTATTGGATTAATTGATGATATAACATAAACTAGTGTGTATGTTTACATATTGTATGCTTTTGTTAGGTTTTGTGTATGTTAAATTATATGTAACTGGATTAATTTATGATATAATTTACTAGGGTAGATTTTGTGTAATATGTTCATGCAATTATTTTTATAAAGATGGGAATATTAATAGACATATATATTAATAGGTAGATTTAGCCTAAATGAATTCATTACCATCAATAATGCATATAGACGTGTCATAATCATACAACCACATGTGAGCATTACCAAGTATTTTGTAAGAATATTATATGAAAATAGTAACCCAAATCATATCTTTTCAATTAAATATTTGCGTATTCTTTCATAAATGGGAGAAGCATATGCTATTGCATGAAATATAAGCAAATATGCATGCAGATGCAGAGTTGAGTATGTGTGTGCCCTACGCACCTCGCGACCGATAGGCGATAGCCACCAGTTCCATATCCGACAAAGTGAATGGACTGAAGTTTAAAATATATACATATATATATGTTTTTATTTGACAATAACATCACTTTTGAAGAGAAAATAGCCATAGAAATATATAGACAAGACAAATTACTATAGAATCATGCAGAGGCACAAAATGTTCTGGAAAGCACATATTCATATTTTGAGTTGATAATAACATTTCATGGTTTTGGAATGAGAAAATAATACTCGTCTTTTCCAAAGATTTAGAACAAACAAAGAAAGAAATAAACAAACAAACAAACAAACATTATCATCTGTGTAAAGTGCTGGACTAAAACATAGAAATCCGATTTTGACTGATGGAACAAGAATTAAAATTGGTGGATTAGAAATATTGGAGAACGTGGAGGATGCTTCTTCACTGGTGAAATTGATGGATCACACATATAAATGTAATAATAGTGCTGTTAGAATAAGTTCTGTTTATCGCTTGATGACTAAAATCTATAATATGCTTTCATTTCTTTAGATATGCTGACAATAATGTCATGTAAATATCGAAAATATTTTAATTTTTCAATCATTTCATCGTCCATATTTTCTTTATTCTTCTTCAATTATGTCTAAATTGCTAGCATGATTTATAAGTTTATTCCAAATCCATTCTAGGTTTTACGACTATTTGACGCCATGATATCTTTTGGCCAAGCATATATGTGCTACAGTTTTAGAGTATAATCTTTACAGACCAGAAAACATTGTATGTTTGTAACTAGTCATCTTTCTATATTAGGGTCTGACTTCCCAAAAATACTTCATTCACTAAATAACTTGCCAAAATAATCTTAGAATTCTCGATAAATGAATCTAGCATTATGGTACTTCAATTTAGTGAAGTAGAAAATTAACCATGTTGTTAAAAGCTACAAATCAAATCAGAAGAAAGAAAGTTTAAGTAGAATAGATACCATGCTACAACACTACGTGGAATTATTCAATCATATAATTATAAGTAACCACACACACTAATCTTTTTTAACAGTTCCGTATAACAAATAAAAACATTGCAAATCTTTTATAGGGCATTTGTTCTTTAGACTGGGAGAAAAGACAAGAAGCTCCAAGTGCAGGTGGAATAAATCCTCTGTTTGAAACGACTTCACTTATGTCTTCTTTTATTTTTAAACTTTATCTTTGTGGCTCACAAATAATCTGCTTCATCACTTAATATACGCTACAGCACCTACTTGTACCATCATGTTTTTATTCTGTGAACATTCGTTTTTGAGAAGAGAAGAGAAGAGAAGAGAAGAAAGAAGACGTTTTTGATGGCATGGAGAATGATTTTACATAAAGTCCTCAATAGTATGAGCCACATACACCAACACTCTTTGATGGTATGTTGTCAAGATCATGAATTTGGTGAACACAATTATTAAGTTACCAACAAAGAGTTAATCATTGAAGTTAACTTACTATACACCAACAGTCTTATCAATTTTCCAAGATTAAGGGAACTTGAGACAAGAAAACTCAGGGGAAAACAATCTGGAACATACCTTGTTCATCACAGTATATCATCTCATTAGTATATTTTTTTCACACAACACATTCTGTTGATTCTAATATGTGAACACTTGGGTAATGAAGAAGTAGACATTCCAGCGAGTAGTTTGCCTACTAGATAAAACACTTAGATCACATTGTAGAAATCTACTGGATCGCATGTTCGATTCTTGTTAGCTCTCTTAAAGAAAGTTAATTTTATATAGTCTGGTCTTGTCCTAGTTAGTTTAACCATCAGCATATGCACTCTTTTCAGAAAATGTAATTAGAGTCAAACAGGTGGAAACTACTGTTGCACTGCGAAATGCAGGCATGTGCATTGTCCCAGTTTCTTGATTTAGCATGTCCAACTAAAAAAATAGTTCTTTCTTTTTATGTTTGCTGTTTTGCGGTTAGCTTCCTTGCAAACTTGGCGGTTTATATTGCATCGGTATTGGCATATTTTTCTACCCACTAGTCCAGGTTTGAAGCCTTTCAATCTCTGTTCAGTGTTTACTTCGCATGCTTTCTCTCTTCTTGAAGGAGAATCGTTGTTGTATTGGTATATATTCACAATCTATCAATATAAGCAAAAGCGCGAGTGTGTAATATAGCATTTGAAGATGGTGGTAACTCTATCTAGTCCTCTTTTGAGAATATCCTGCGTGGTAGTAACTCGGCTCTTCAAATAGTGTGAGTACAGGATCAAGAAGCTGCCAACTCAAGAAACCGCATTTTAGGAATCAGGAGGATACGAGATCGTGTTAAAGCACTTAACCACTGGGATAATGTACTTTCCCCATTCTCTTTTTTACTTCTTGCAATGCCCTCTTCTCTTATGGAATACTCTTGATTTAGTTGAGAAGTTATGTTGCATACACACGGGGTTGCTGGTGGTAGCAAATTTATCGAACAAAAAGGTAATGACATATGCTTTGTTGTACCTTTGTGAATATACCAAATCCAATTGCTAGAGGTAGCAACTCTATGTTTATGATTCTACAAGTTTGAAACCGCAGAATCGATCAAGAACCAGAAGAAAAAGATAAACAGTAGATATTATCACCATCAAAACTAACAAGAGATGGGTTTCATCAGTCAAGGTTTACATTATTGAAAAGTCTCATAAAAACATGCTTATAATTAGATAAAAAAAGAGAAATAAACATGATGACAAATCCCCTGAGACATGATATTAATAAGCTTAGAAGTGATAAAAGGAACCTAACCTCGGGAGATATTAGATTCAGACAGGTTCAACTTTAACCGCTCGAGTTAACAGAATTCCAGAGCTGGACCCACTTGACCATAGCATCAGCAGCTTGCGTGAAGGCAGGATCATCTGAACCTAACTGCTCTTTCACTGCTTTAGCAAGCTCAATCACACAATCTTCAACTTTAACCGCAGTCTCAGGCAATTTCAAAGACTCAAAAAAGGGAACACTCTTCTCCATCAGCTTCATTCCTTCCCATTTCTTCCTCAAACTCTCCACCGCATCTCCTCTCTCGTTCCTCCACACATAAGGCAGTCCGGTTTTCACACCATAACCCAAATGATCAGAGATGTGTTTCAGACACATCCCACACCAAACATCTTCAAGCGTTTCCCATCTCACTTTCCCTTCTCCAGCAATTCTAAGTGCAGGCACCAAAGCTGGACCAACCAACTCACGGTTAAAAGCAATGTTGATCCCGCTTATCGGTAACATAGCTTTCAGGGGAACGGTCATAACCGCATCAACGTACGAAGTGTTCCTTTGCTCTGTCTTGAGAGCTTGCGTTGGAGCATCAAGATCAGCTAAGTTAAGCCAAAGTCCACAGGACGCAGCACAAGGGACACCACTCCTAAGGCTGAAAGGGTATCCACGCACAAAATCAGCTCCCTCGCAATAAGGATCATAAAGGGTATTAAAGAAGAGAGGCGTGGCAGGGTTCTCGAGGTTGTTCACGTGCTGAGAAACAGCATCCACTAGTAACCCCTTGGGATCTTTAGCAGGGACACAGTCATCATCAATCGAGACAATGTACTTCTTTTTGGATACGAGATAACCGAAATATCTGCAGGAATAGCCAGAGAACATGGTGGCATTGGATGCTCCCACAACTTTCTCCATGTCGATCTTGGAGTAGACATCTACATCAAAGCCCTCTGGTACGTTGAGCTCTTCCTTGAGCTCAGGGTCTTTGACGATAATGAGATGAAAACCGGAGAAAAAAGGTTTCCAGCTGTTCAAGAACTGAGTCAGGTCAGCGTTGAGAGCCCCAATGACAATGTCAACCTCGTTCTTGTTTATCTCAGACGACGACATGTTTGAATACCAACAAATTTTTAAGCTTCAAGTAGCAAAGTTCCAAGGTAATTTTCTGCAGGTACATCAAAAGTTTTTAACTTTTGTTGTCAGGAAACTACCAAATAGCTATTAAAAAAAAAGTTAAAATCTTTCGATAAGAAAACTAGAAAAAGATTAGCTTTTTACATAACACATAACTCATCAGTAGAGAAACAGAACCTGATCCAAACACATAGCCTAAAGGTCTAAATCAAGATCTACTTCGATTATAATTTGAAATTCGATTAAAACAACTAAGATCTCAGTCAGGCCTCACATTCAATTCAAATTAAGAATCTAGCGATACCCAGAAAGAACAAACGAATTATCGAATCAAAACAAAGTTAAATATATAAATGGAGAAGAAAAGCGAATGAAGAGACGCAAAAAAAAGGTTTCGTTTTTGAGAGATAGACCTGACTTGAGAGAATGCAGCAGCAGATCCGAGTTTTTCTTCTTCTTCTTCAGAGGGATGAATAAACAAGAAGTTTGTGTAATGGATTTGTTTGATTTATCACGTTTCTGTAGAATTGGTCCAAAAACGTCTCGCGCACTTTGCTGCTGCGTCCCGCAATTCCCTCTTTTATCGTGCGTGTCGTAACGTTAGTGCGCGTCAACGTGTTAAAAAAGACTATTTTTTATTAATCCTAAAACCATAACCGAATCGAACCGAATGGTCTGGTTTGGAATTGTTTAATTTGCTTTAACTAAGTTTTGGGTTTGGTTTGAACCGGGACTGAAGTAAATCTACTTAACCTCAATCCGAACCAAAATTATCCTTTATGTTGGAATGTGATAGTACTATGCACTTATTGGTTTTGTTGACATAGATCCTAACAAAACTTCAGTTTTCAATTCAATTTACCAACTCCTAACCAAAATCCACATGAAAATCAAGAACCAGATCATTAATTATACTCAAAAAGTCAAAACACGTACTGAACCTCTAGTCTAGTCTTTCAGCTACTTGTAAACCAAAACCAGATCATGATCGAAAACCGGATCCATTAACCAAAATCTATTTCAAGAATGGATATACTCAAAAGTCAACACTCACCTAACCTCAAAATACCAACCCTATCCCCAATAATAATTCGACTTCGAGATTTCAACTGAAACATCTAACCAAATCAATTATTATTATACTCAAAACCCGGTTATGGCTATGAAACATCAACTCTTTTTTATTATTTCCATTGAAGACAAGTCTCTAAACAAACAAGTCAAACTTAAAACAATACAAAGTTACATTCAAAACAAGTAGTGAAACAAAAGGAAGGTTGGTGGTGGTGTCATCAAATGGGCTGTGTGCATTTCTTCTGAGAATGACCAAGCAAATGACACCTTCCACATTGCACAATCCTCTTCGGTCTCTTCAAATTCTCAACTCTTACCACTTTCTTCTTTGGTCTCCCAGGCGGTCTCCTCGTTTTCGGTGGCCTTATCCTCATCAACCCTCCTCCTTCTCCTCCTTCCTCCTTCCACATCCTCCTATCCGCCACCTCCTTAATCATCACCGAGTAAGTCTGCTGGTAACTCGACACTGTGAAACACGGCTCCGCAAACATATGCACGTTCTGACCACACGAGATCAACGCCGCAGCTGCGTGAGCGCACGGTAAACCATACAGCTGCCAACGTCTGCAAGAGCAAACCCTTGTCCTTATATCAACTATGTTGGTTCTCTCTGTAGACACTATCTCAAACTCCACCTCGTTGGCTCTCAACACTTGGTAACACCTCGCATCAGATACTGC
Organism: Sinapis alba; assembly: GCA_012274485.2. Lineage (NCBI taxonomy): Eukaryota > Viridiplantae > Streptophyta > Magnoliopsida > Brassicales > Brassicaceae > Sinapis > Sinapis alba. The sequence goes on from MU106719.1 coordinate 17,455, forward strand.
TTCTGTAACACGTCTCTCTGCTGAAGGGACGAGTATTGAGTTCCATCTCATGCTCATGTCACGACGAGCTTCGAACCAGGAAGATATCTGATGACGGATGTGTTCCATCATCTGTGTGATTGGGAGCTCATGGCACTCCAGCGCCCAGTTGTATAACACCTCTGTGATCCCTAAACCGAAATGACCATACCGAACGCCTTGGAAGTAGGCAACAGCCCAGAGGTGTGGAGGGAAGAGTGCAAACCAGTGAGTCACATCTTGAGATATCTCAGTCATTTCTGTTATCTTGCTCTCGAACTCTGCAGCTGTGAGCGCGTAGACCGCGTTCCAGAAGATATTAACCAGCTTCGTGTTCTTAAACGTGTCCCTGAAGTTCTCACTCACGTAACGCAGACAGAACCCGTGGAAAGCTGTCGGGAAATGAGTCTCCACAGCTTCCACAACTCCGCTCTGTCTCTCAGAGAGTATCGTCAGCCTCGGCATGCTGTCTGTATTCATCCCGAGAAGCTTCCTCAGCTCTGATAAAAACCAAGACCAGTTCTCATCGCTTTCGTTATCCACAACCGCTAACGCTAAAGGAAACAAACCGTCGTCAGCATCAACAGCCGCAGCGCAGAGGATTGCCCCCAAGTACTTCCCTTTAAGATGAGCTCTATCCAACTCAAGAAGAGGTCTAAAAGAACTGAAGAAACCAGAGATACAAGCTCGGTAAGCAATAAACAACCTCTGGAAACAACTCTCCGGTCCGGAAGCAGACACAAACGCAACGCTCCCGGGGTTAGATACCTTTATCTGCTCACAATACGCAGGAAGAAACCGATAACCTTCCTCATAAGTCCCGTGAAGAGCAGCCATACTCCTCTCTTTCCCACGCCAAGCCTGCATATAAGAAACCGCAACGCCATGCTCATCCCTTATGTCCTGCAATATCTCCTTGGGTTTATACTGAGGATTATCTCTAATCCTCGCCTCTACTGATCTAGCAACCCACCCAACAGATGCTTGCTGATGATGGAGGTCACGTACACCATCACATGTATGCTCGTTGTTAAGCGTCCTTACAGTGAATGTGGAAACTCCGGGGCATTTAGCGGCGTGGATACGCCAGGGACAACCTTCTTTGGAGCATTTGGCTATGAATCTACTACGGTCTGATTTGACAATACGGAGATCGAAATGGAGAGCGATAGCTAAATCTTTTAGTGTTCTTCTGCAAGTTTCCACATCGGGAAACTCTGTACCGACAGCTAGAGGATGATGATGCTCTGTTGTTGTCAGAATATCGTCGGAATCTAGAGTGATTAAAGCTTCCTCAGCCATTAGGCATTGCATCTGGAAAAAGGGTTTCTTCGTCAATGCAAAACACTTATCATCATCATCATCGTCACCTAATAGGAAGAGACATAAACAGGTTTTAAAAAAAAAAGAGTGAACGGAACACACGAAACCCTAATTTCCAAAGCTCAATTTTCAGCAAAAAAGGAGAATCCTTTATGAAATCTAAAGAGACCCATTTCCAGAATCAACAACATTACATAGATTCCAAAACGAAGAACTAAGATGATTTGATTAAAGCTTTAAAAAATCACCTTTCCAGACAGAAATTGGAAATACTAATGGGGATCTTCGTTCTGAGCAGCGACGGCGAGTGAAAACGCGTTTGTTTCGAAGTTTCGGAGCTGGTGAAGAACAAACTCCGCGAGGCGTTAAGAGAGCATGATTGCAAGCATCTAGTTTTTTTTCAGGGTGGAAGGAATTTCAGACGGCGACACGAGAGAAATGAAAACAAGGGGAGAGAGATGGAGAAAGGAAGTGGAAGGTTAAACTTAAAGATTCCGCCACGTGTCATGTTCCAAATGGTGTAAAATGTAACATTAATTTTCCCTTGTAGTCAGGATAATGAAGTTTCAAACTAATTTTTTTTTTTTGACTAAAGAGGTTTCAATTTATTTAGAAACACAACTCTAAGAGAGTACTGTCTTTTACTAAAACATACTCCTTCCTTCCGTTTCATATTAGTTGTCGTTCTAGGTTTATGCACACAGATTAAGGAAATATTTAATTTTACATATTCTCAAAATAAAAACACTATTACCAATACACCTAACCATATATCAACCAATAGAAAAATAGAATAGAGAATATTACCAATAATTTTGCATTGAAAACCGAAAAAAATTCTACTCCAGAACGACATCTAATTTGAAACGGAGGGAGTAACATAAAAAAAAACATAAGCAAATGCATTTGGTAAGTTTTGATTAAGATAAATAAACTAAAAGTAGATTTAAAATTAGATTGAAGAAAATGATAAGAAGAATGGCTGTCCATGCTTTAGGGATTTGAACAAAAGGTGCTAAAGAAAATAGAATTTCAAAAAAAAAAAAAGACAAAAACAAAACAAAACTTGTGTACCCGTTCATGTTATTCTGATTGGTTCTCTTTCTTTCTCTTCTCTCTGTCTCCTTTCAAGCAAATCTTACTCTGTTTCATTTCATTACAATCTCAAAACTTTCCAAACCCTTTAACGTGGGTCCTTCAACCTCTTGAAGGACCCCGCCATCGTTAATCCCCTGCAAAAAAGTCATTTTTATATGTATTTTAGGCTTTTCTGCAGATTCTTACAACAACAATCATGAATTGTTTTCCATGTTTCTCTTCACAAAGGAAGAAAAACCCTCCTTGTAAGAACGAGACTAACGAACACGATGATCACGAATTCAAACCACCACCTGGTAATCAATCATCATAACTTCTTCTTTTTTTTCCCGCTCCTTTCAAAATATTAAAACCCCATTTTCTTCTACTGATTCAATCGTGTTGCTAAAAATATATGGTTTCAGTGGCGACGACAAAACATATAGAAGAAAGAGAAACAGAGCAAACGCCGCTTAAAACGTTTAATTTCCGAGAGTTAGCGATGGCTACCAAGAATTTCCGGCAAGAATGTCTTATCGGAGAAGGTGGTTACGGTAGGGTTTACAAAGGAACCCTTCAATCTACTGGTCAGGTTTGTTAGGCTATGATTATTGCGGGTTTCTCAGAGTTAAGAGACGGTTCTTATATTATGTTAAGAATTCCACTCTAAGAACTTTGCAATAATCATGCTCTTACCCTTGAAAATAAGTTCACAACTTTGGATACGTTTTCAATGAGTTACCTTAGAAAAATAAGTAATTTTTTATATGGTTCTGACCTAAAACTAATATTATATGTTGTGGTTTTGGACGGGAATAAGTTATTTGTGTTGCTTGTATGAGTGTAGTTGGTAGCTGTGAAGCAGCTAGACAAGCATGGACTACATGATAACAAAGAGTTTCAAGCTAAAGTATTGTCATTAGCTAAACTCGAACACCCGAATCTCGTCAAGCTGATTGGATACTGCGCTGATGGAGACCAAAGGCTTTTAGTCTATGAATATTTCTCTAGCGTTTCCCTTCAAGACCATCTCTACGGTAAACAACATTCTCACCTTCTTTAAAACGTTTTCAATGTTTTAGAGATTGATCACAATCGTATGCAGAGCAAAAGCCAAGCCAGAAACCTATGGATTGGATAACGAGGATGAAGGTTGCGTTTGGTGCAGCGGAAGGATTGGATTACTTGCATGATAAAGTTAACCCACCGGTGATATACAAAGATTTGAAAGCTTCTAACATCTTGTTAGACGATGAGTTTTACCCTAGGCTTTGTGATTTTGGTTTGCATATTCTAGCGCCTGGAGCTGGTGACAGTTTGTTTCTTTCTTCAAGGGTTATGGACACTTATGGTTACTCTGCTCCTGAGTACACTCGAGGGGATGAGGTCACTGTTAAATCAGATGTTTATAGCTTTGGAGTTGTGTTGCTTGAACTCATCACGGGGAGAAGAGCTGTTGACACTACTAAACCTAATGATGAACAGAACCTAGTTGCTTGGGTAAGAAGCAACATCTTTTACTTGTCTTTGAAGCATCTTTTTTTGATGATTTGTTTATGTTTTCTTTTTATTGCCTAGGCACAACCGATATTTAGAGATCCGACTAGATATCCGGATATGGCGGATCCTCTATTGAAGAAGAAGTTCTCAGAGAGAGGGTTGAATCAAGCAGTGGCTATAACATCAATGTGTTTACAAGAGGAACCAACTGCTCGTCCTTTGATAAGCGATGTAATGGTTGCACTTAGCTTCCTTTCAATGTCTACAGAAGGTGTCCCAGCCCCGGTTCCAGTTGCATCCTTTAGAGACAAGAGTATGTCCATTGCTTTGAGCAGACATGGTTCTTGTTCTGTAGTTCCCTTTTCTCTTCCTCGGAAAGAGGAAGATGATGACGCATCCAGTGTTTCATCATCAGAATCAGAAAATGAAGATGAAGAAGAAGAAGAAGAATCAAGAAGTGTGAAGAAGCAAGAGGAGGAAACAAACGGAAATGATTCAGATGATGAGTCTGATTCAAACTCAGAGAAGGGTCAAGAAGAAGAAGAGCAAGATTCTCAGTTGGAGAAAGCTAGAAGCTCTAGCAGTTCATCTGACTCGGGAAGCGAGAGGAGAAGGTCTATTGATAATGCTGCTGCACAGAGCTTGAAGATAAAGTATAGTTATAGCTCTGAAGAGGAAGATGACGAGAAGCTGAGCAGTAAAAGCAGTTGTAAATCATCAAATGAAGAAAGCTTGCTTTCTTTGACGTGTGATGGCGAAAGAAATCACGATGATTCGTCTAATAACACTAGCATGATTGATGATGACGAGGAGGAAGATGAGGAGGAGAAACATGAAACTCAGCTTGAGCACATTCATAGCTCAAAATCTGAAGTCCAAAGTATTTTTTCAGACGATGAAGCAGGGGAGGAAAGTGGTGAGTCTTCTTTGCACCGGATCGAACCAGAGGAGGGAGAAGACCATGATTCTTCTGATCAAGATTGAATATTTTGAAAGAGTTTTTTTTTCTCAGAAGTTTGATTATTAAGAAAGTTATCATTGAACACATTTGCAACACGAACAAAATGTTTCAACTTCTCTTGTTTTTAAGACAAACCCAGTTGTCACATAAAATATAATACACATATGTCTGGAATTCTTTTGAGAAATATGAAACTTAAAACACACTTTTATGTACATATCTTGAATACAGTATGTTAGGGAAAAGATGTTTACAATAACCATTTGCTTTCCATAATATTTTCATTAGCTTGAGATCAATGTTACAAACTTACAAGTTTATAACTGGTTATACAAAAGTACTCTAATAGAAAACATTTTCTTTTGTATTTTTTGTAAGGATATTATGGTTTCATTGATTACTAAATGTGATATGTTATGTGTATAGTAGATATGAGTTGGATCTAGGAAGTACATTTTTAGACACTCAAAGGAAATACAATATTTTTGAGATGGTCAATTATTGTGATGGCTCGTTGTACACTTGTACTATATATACATATAAATAAAGGTTCAACTATATGATTTTATTCATGCTAAATGGTCAATTAATAATGGTATCAAACGGTTGAATAAGTGACGAAAAATATATATATAAACAAAAAGGTATAGAGAAGAAGGCATTGGCATCATTAACATTTGGTGATTATATTCTGCAAAAGAAAAGTTTCAATTTTCTAATATTAGATTGCTTTGATTCCAAGGGGATGTAACACATAATGTACATTTTAATCATTTAAGCCATCATG
>MU106719.1:23214-89000 GCA_012274485.2 Sinapis alba
AAAAAAAAAAAAAAAAAAACTAAAGCTATCACTTTCTTCTATAGCGAACCGTAACTTCATGTGCACACGTTAACATCATTGTAGCTTCACAACAAAGTCAGAAGAACACATAACACGACCACCACCAAATTGTATTCCAACAAAGTTTATAAACAAAACAATATAGAATTACATTAAAACATTTGGTGGGTTATCATTTTCGTACTATATATACAATGTGAATATATAAGTATTGTAAAAGGAAAGGCTTTGGTAGAAAATGAGAGATAGAATGGAGAGACTTGTGGTGCTTCCTTTCTCCGTCGGATGTATCTCGAACTCAAGTGTCGACGTTTTATCTCCTCTCTCTAAGCATCATCATCATCATCATCATCAGCATCGTTCTCCTGATCAAGGTTCTTTCTCCCTCCGCATACTTTGTATGTATTAAGTTAATATCTCATGTATCTTCTATGTGATATCATCTTGATGTATTTTCAAAAGGGATTCGTGACCAAGAAGAGGAAGAAAACATGAAGAATGTATTCAAGTTCCTCGCGGTTTCTAAACCAGAGATTTCTACCGGTATTAACCGGCTTTTCAAAAGCTTCAAGACCATCTCTCAACTCTTTGGTAATCCTATCTAAATATTTTAGCATTTATCACAAATTTACTCAATAATATCAAATTATCAATGATAAATCGTTCGGAGTTAACTAGGTGTTTTGTATAACTCTTGATTAAGCGGATTATTAAGAGATTAGGTGTTGATGAATTATTTGTTTATATATTATATATTTATATCATTTTTTGATCAAACCATCACTAGTATCCATAACAAGAGAAATTGTTCACATCAAGCAATAATAAGACCAAACCGGCTGAAACATCCGCAGTTAAATTTTATTTTATTTTTAATTATAAAAAATATTTTGATGTTATAAATTTAGATACAAATTTGTAAACTTACATCAATTTAAACCAATTTAGACTGATTTGAACTGTTCACATAAAAAATCTTTTAGGAAATAACCAATTTTTAGAACATTGAATAGTACATGTCTTCTCAAAAATTGAATAGTAAATGTATTCTCAAAGTAAAAAAAAAAATCGTTTATGATGTAAGTTTTTGCTTTATGTTAATAATGTAGCTTACAAAGAAGAAGAGAGTAGTGAAGATGGAGAGACATCAGGATTAATGGAGATAGGAGTTCCGACAAATGTAAAACATGTATCGCACATTGGTTGGGAAAGCAGTAGAGAATGGAAAGATCTCATACCTCCTGAGTTGCTCGCTGCCGCCACTGCAAAAGAAGACGTTATCAATCCTCAACTTCAACCAACTTTATAAATTCACTTCCTTTATTTAAATTTATTTTATGTTTGTTACACGAATCTAGACATACTTTGATACATATGGCCGATATGGGGAATATCTGATCTATATAATATAATGAATGAATATGCCGTATATTGGAGTATATAGTGGTGGTTATATATAATATATAAATGTGTTTCTATGTAAATAGATATATATGCGTGAATTGTTATAAAGTAATACTAATGTTTTAGAATATATTTAGCGGAATGCTAACATGAATTATTGTAAAATAAAATAAAATATTGGAGGCATTCATTCAGTTAAGTTTAAACTTGTTTTCTGATATTATTAATGGCACTACTGAGGATTTTCATTCTTGGCATTTCACATGATTTTGAAATATAACCAACAAAGCACTTGAAATGTTAAAAAAAAAAAACTAAATCTGATTCTCCAATGTTGACAAAAAAAAATCTGATTCTACAAATTCATACTATCCAAACAATGACTTGCTGTGTGGGGAAAAAAATTAGAAAATTCTAAAAATTGACTATCTGTCAAGTCAAATAGATAGATTCGTCATAATTCGGGAGATTACAGATACAACATTCCTTAAAAAGCAAAAAATAAAACAAATCCAACAAACAAAAAATAAACTAACTTTAAGTTGTTATCCAGAGTAAATATATCCTCCCTAAATCTCCGTTAATTCCTTTAAAATATTTATTTTTGGTTAAAGCAATTTAATTGATCTCTCTCTCTCTCTCTGGATTTTTGAAGGAGTTTTTGTTCTTTGCCATCTCTTTCTCTCTCAATTTCTTTATCGTGAGAGAGTGAGAGAAACAAGGATTGATTGAGATTGATGGGTTTATTGATAGTGGATGATAACGACGAGGGCGAGGTTTTGATTCCGCCGACGAACTTCTCGATGGTGGAAGACGGAGTATACCGATCTGGGATGCCTAAGCTCGAGAACTTCGGTTTCTTATCGACCCTCAATCTTAAATCCATCATGTAAAGATTCTCTCTTTGATGATTCTGAATCTCCTGTCATGTTTTTTTAATTAAAAGAAGAATCTTTCATGTAAAGATTCTCTCTTTCAGCTTAGTTGGATGATGTTGAAATTGAAAACAAGTTTTTTTTATGGAAACAGTTATCTGTGCCCTGAACAATACCCTGAGGAGAATCTCAAGTCTCTTGAGTCCAACAACATCAAGCTTTTCCAGTTCGGTATCCAAGGCAAAACGGTATTGATTTCTATCCTTTTTTTTTTTTTTACTCTGCTAGCTTTGTATAGCTTCTTTGGTTTTGTGAGTTTGGATTTGTTTTTACGCCGCCACCATAGGATCCTCCGACTCCTATGCCAAAGGATACAGTCTTGAGTGCTCTTAGAGTACTTGTTGGTAAGAAAGACCCTCTGATGTCTCTTACTAGCTTCTCTTCTTAGCTGTCTCATTAGTTTCTTCCTTTTGTTTTTGCTTACAGATGTTAGAAACCATCCAATTCTCATCCACTGTAAGCAAGGAAAGGTAAACCCCACCCAAACCCTCTTTATCCACGGTTTCAGAAGCTCTGCTCTGGGTTGAGTTTTGAGGTCTAACGGCGTTTTCTGTCTTTTTGTTGGCTTGAAATTGCAGCATAGGACAGGTTGTCTTGTGGGATGCTTGAGGAAAGTGCAGAACTGGTGCTTATCATCTGTTCTTGAGGAATACCAGAAGTGTGCGGGTTTGAAATGGAGACAAAGAGATTTAGTGTTCATTGAGGAGTTCGATGTGCTCGGGTTAAGGCAATGTCTATACAGCATAATCTACCGGTACAATGGTTATGGTCTCAAGAGGAGAAAGTTGCTTTATCAAGAAGAGAATGTTGTCCAAGAACAACATAAACCTCAAGCCACCACCACCAAAGGGTGAACAACATAAGCTTGAAATCGCAGGATTATATCTTTTTCAAGATTCTTTATACTTGTCGAGATGGTGATTTTTTTTTTTTGAGTTTAGGTTTACAACAGATGATTTTATTTGGCCTCTTTTCCTTTTTACAGACTAGAGAAATTTACAGATGGATTAAACTAACACATGTCGCTTTTTGTTTTGTTAATCATATGATTCATTAAGTCAATGAAAGAAAAACTCAAAAATTAGTGGTTGACAATTGTTCAATTCATTAACATGGTTATGTAAACCAGAAAGATGTTCTAATTACAACTTGTTTGTTTTTTGTTTCTCCATCCTCACTGTCTAATGAAAATCTAAACTTAAGACTCTTCTGTAGTGTCTGGTTTTCAGCTGCTACAGCTTCTGCAAACAAAATAAAAATGGGTAAACCGAACCGGGTTTTGGTTAGAAACAAAGATGTTTAGTGTTTGTCAGGGGAGTGAACCTACGTAGTACGTACCCTTGGTTACAAAATGTTTAAGAATTACCTTTTATGTACACGTTGGGCCCATATTAAATAAAGCCCAATATAGTAGTGAGTTTAAAAAGGCCCATATAGCCCGAAAGAGGAAACTGGGAGGGGACGTCAATCCTTTTTTTTTTCTCTTTTCTTTTGTTGACAGGCAAAAACTCTGTGAATTAAAGAAGTCGTGTATTGGCTTCACATCTCAAAAAAAACAGTTGTTGTGTTCGAAATTTCGACTATCGTATGATAAGAATGAATAACTATAACTATCGTGTGGAAATTGCATTTCTACCTGTGCCACCAGCCAAAGAATAACACACAAAAAAGCTATAAAGCATTGATTCTGGTTACTCAAGTCGTCGGAAGATCAGATACTAACTCATTAAGTATTATTTCAACTGGATTCTGATTAAAGAAAAAGTAGCACATGTTCCATCCTCAGACCACACAAACAATTCAAATTACGATCTTTCTTCTTTTTAATGAAAAGAAAACAAGACCGCATCTAACTAGACCAGATGATCTGAAAGCTCCAATCAAGAGGCAAATACATTGAACACACAAGTCGAGTGTTGTTTCTCTAAGCTTTTTTCAGACATCAAATTAAAATTGGCTTAACTAACATGTTTTTTCTAACAAACAGAGCTGCTCAGAGCTTATACACACTCATCTAAACAGACATTGAAATCAAAAGAACAAAATCCAAAGCTCATTTCACCAAAATTCAAACCAGATGAGAAAATTAGCAGATAAATGTAAACAACCTATCCAGAAAACAAGAATCAAAAGCAAGCCATAAGCCTAGAAACAGAAGATTTATAATAGATATCAGTAACTTTTTTTTATATAATAGCAGCAGCAAGCATCATCGCAGTTTTTTTTTCATTTTATCATCACATCAACAACTTGAAAAACGAAAACCCATAACAAAGATCACAACTTTTTATAAAATAAAAATAAGAAAAAGGGAAATCGATTACAATCACCAAGAAAAAGATCACTTCTTGAGGCTTCCTCTGATTCCAGGTTTAGGTTTGGACGATTCAGGAGCAGCAAGAGCCTCGTGGAGATTCTTCGGCTCCTCGTAAGGCAGCTTGGGATGCTTCGATTCGTGATGGATCTGCATCGTCTTCAGATCCGGCGCCGTGATCTTGCAGTGAGGACACTCGTACTTCGCGTGACCTCCTTTCTCCTTACCGGTCCTGTCGGCGAGCCCCGCCTTTCCTCCTCCTCTATTGGTCAACGCTGCATCGGCTTTCTCCTTTAGCTCCTTCGCCGTGTGCTTCTTCGGCTTCGCTTTGCCTGTCATCGTCGATTGGCGGCGGAGATGAGAACCCTAACCCTAATTTGTTTGATTTGGGGGAGGCGATGAGAGGTTCGATGTGAGAGATTATTTATCAGCTCTCGTTACGAGTTTATTAAAATGATATATAGCCTAAGGTGTTTATAGTGTGCATAACGGTGCATAGTAAGACTTTTGATTATATTCGTTCAATCCGCTACAGATCAGTGAAAGACACGTGGTAAGATCTGGAACCCAGTTATTGGCTCTGTGTTTATTATACAACCGTGATGTGGGCCGGTGTTATTTATTTGGACTTGACGGCCCAAATTTATAAGCAAAATAGAAACAATCTTCGGGGTACGTTGGGAACCCATGTTTATGCATGGGTGCATGATGTTGATGCATAGTTAGTAGCGACTCGGAGGACAACCAGAGGAAGATACAGCTTCCGGCCTTCATATTTTATATAAAATATTGGTCAAATATTAGTTAAAATTTTTATAGTCTAGTGATAGAATCTTTTCTAAAATAGATGTCAATTTTTTGGTTCAATTCTTTGTTCTTCTAAATTTTGTTTTCTTTTTAAAATTATTAGTTGATAGGCACAAAACTTATGTGTCGCTTATGGTCTTTATAATTTTTGGACCGGCACTGTGCATAGTTGGTGTTGTAGAGTGGAGAATTTGCTTATGCTTTTGTTGTTGAATTCTAATATTCTTCTATGTTCCTTCATTAAGTTTGTCCAACTTAACAATCGGTGTTATAGCCAATTAGTGAGACTGCTGTTGACAAACGCTAAACCAACGTCCTAACCGAGTGAAAAAAACAAATACAATACTAATCTGGTTGATCGGTTTAGCTATGAACTAATTGTTTGCTTCTGCTCTCTGGTTGTATTATGCAAGCCTGTATTTTCACCTAGAGAAAGAAGATCGCATCATAAACTAAACTCTAAAAACTGTTTTTTTTTTGATCAAACTCTAAAACCTGTTTATTCTTTAATTATACTCGATATAACCACGCAAGATATGCGAGTGTTAGGTGTTTGCAATGCCTGTTACGAAAGGGTTTTTGGGTACAGTGGTAAGGTTTGTTTTTGCTTACTGAAGAAGGAAACACGGTTTCAACTTTCAAAATTATATAAAATTCAAGTACTACTAGATAATTTTTTTTTTCATCACTACTAGACAACTAAAGTTATTCTAGTGGTCGACCAAAAGAAAAGTTATTCTAGACTTGTAGTGGACTCAGGACTAATGTATTATATTTGATCCGTACTGGAATTAAACTATAAATTTTATTCGGCTTCATTGTGGTTCTAATCTTTTAATCAAAAAGTTGTTTGCTTTTTATTTCAGATTAACACTTGAATGGAAAATGGAAAATAATTGTCAAATTAACCAATATTTGCAAGATAAGACTCCAGCAATTTATAATGTAAATTACAAACTAAGCATCCAACAATTTATAATGTAAAGATATGTTGTCCAACACTATAACGTGATTTCTACTAAATATTGCTATGTTCTTATTAATTTGATGGTTGTTTAGTAGATACCGTAGTTTCGGGGTTCTTTTAGAAATATACGATAATCTAGTGGCATATAATTTATTTTGCAACTTTAAATAATAAGGAAAAGACAGAGAGAGAAACAGAAAACCTAACTCATTCATTAAGCAAAAGTGAATCTTCTCTGTCGGAACAAGAAGAAGAAGATGGGATTGTTCTCCAACAAGATCACCAGAGATGAGCTCAAGGCAGGAGATCACATCTATTCATGGCGTTCTTACATATACTCCCATCACGGTTCCATCTCCTTCTTTCTCTCTCACTCTCTCTCTGATCCACATTTTTCGTTTAGTCCCGATCGCCATCTTTAGCTTTTTTATTTTCTGGGTTCTACGCATGCAATTTCGTAGGAATCTATGTAGGGGATGGTAAAGTCATTCACTTTACTCGTCGAGGTGGTCTTGAAATAGGAACCGGTACTTATTTGGACAAGATCATCCAGTTTTCTGTTCCCCGTCATGGAGGAGGAGACAACCCTTGTCCTATTTGCGGAGATCAATCGATTCTCAATGGCGTAATCTCTTCTTGTCTTGACTGCTTTCTCGCCGGAGGAAACCTCTATCTCTTCCAGTACAATGTCTCCAAGGCTATCCTTGTGGTCAAACAGCGAGGCGGTACCTGCACTACAGCACCTTCAGATCCTCCTGAAGAAGTCATTCACCGCGCGAGGTACCTGTTATCGGGTAATGGGTTTGGCGAGTACCATCTCTTGGACAACAACTGTGAGGATTTTGCAAACTATTGCAAAACTGGTTTGCTTGTTTTTTCGGTCACTAAGTCGGGAAGTAGCAGCCAAGTTAATTCGGTGTGTGCAGTAGGTGGTGTTGCTACTTTGACACTCAGGTTTTTAGGTGTTGAAAGGAGTAGTCAAGCAGCAGCTTCATTGGCCGCGTCTCCAGCTTCGATGGTATCGGCTGCAACCAGTGCTATTTCGACAACACTTGGACTTGTTGGCGTATCCACTGGCTTTGGAGCCGTGGCTGTTGTGGCATACAGTAACTACTGTATTGGTCGTTTGATTTACGACCTTGGTGTGAGAAAAGATGCTCGCAAGGTCCCTGTGGAAGAGCTTGCTGCACTTGTATCAGTTCTAGAAGGCAATTTGGACAATAACAACAACAACGACAAAAACAAGTAGTGAAAGTACTTAAGCACTTGTTTGATGAGCTGTTGCGAAAGAGTCTTTGCTTCTGCTTTGTTTGTATTGTGTAAACTGTTATTTTAACTATTTGTGGAAATGACAAATACAGTCAAAACAATATTATTATTTTCAAGAAGTAAACTCTTCATGCTCAACTCCATGATAAAGCTGGCTTACTTTTCATTTACATAAAGAGAGAAATGGAGAGTCAAGACCGCAAGTTCCTTCCTCAAGGCATCACTATAACGATATTTTATCGCAGGAGGGCTAGAAATGCTCTGCTACTGAGGATAATAAGCTGGGTGAAATGGCGGCATCACGAATCCACCTTGCTGACCATAGTAAACAGGTTGAGGAGTTGCAGCTGAACCATAGAGCCCCGCAGCTACTGGGTTCATGTAAGGACCAAGAACACCAACACCACGTGCTGAGTTCACAACACCAAAAGGGTTCAACTGTAAGCCATGATGATGACTAGGTTCTTGTCTATGAACTTGTGTACCACCACTGCGATCTCGAGGCCGCTTTCTCCCTTTAGGCTGTATCTCCACATTGCGTTTCCTCTGCGCCTTGTGTTTCTCCAGCTCCTCTAAACGCTCCTCAACTCTCTCCTCATAAAACTCAGATTCAAGATTCCGATCTTTGATGATCTTGATCACTGCTTTCAACGCACTAACTTCTTTATCAGTAGCTTCGTTCTGCGACTTAAGAGAGTAGTTATCTTCCTTACAAACTCTTTCAGCAGCTTCTCTGGCCTCCTTAACGTAACCCTTCAACACAGAGACTGGCTCAAACCCATCGCTCCTCCCACACTCGTACATAAACCTCACCGCCAAGATCGGTTTCCCAGTACTCAAAAGCTTCGTGATTAGCTCCCCAACTCTTTCCTTATCTAAACCAATCTTGTTACACACCAAAGTCGCTTGCTTGTACTTAGCAATCATGATGATGTAACGTGAAAGCTCCTCTGAGTTGAACTCAGAACCCAATTCAAACGCCGCGACTAAATGAAGAAACAGTAACGCCTCAAAAGGTTTGTTGCCGATCTTCGTCTTCCAATCATCAGCAACCTTCTTAGCCCTCTCTTTCGTAATAAGAGTGATCCTCACATCGTTATCAATCAAAGCTTCCATCAACAAAACGAAAACTCTCCGTACATCGACAGATTTCCCCGGAGCTTTGCTCGAGCCATCGATTGCGTCGAGCACCATCGTCGCCGGATCTGGAGCGTAACGTAACGCCGCGGAGAGCTCTAGGTTAGGCGGCGAGTCGTCATCCCAATGACCAATCAAAAACTTGGTTAGACCGATCGCGTCCTTCTTCTCGCATAACGCTCTCAGCTCCGGTCGAATAACCGGCGCCTCTGCATCGGCGGTTTGCACATCGTTCGGTAAAGGAGGTTGGGATTGGAGGAGGTGGAGACGGTTAGAGAGGGAGGATTGGAGAGAGGAGAAGTGGGAGTCGATGTCGGACCAGGAGAGAGGGAAAGAAGGTGAGAGGAGAGAGCGGTGTGTTTGAAGATCGTCGAAGGCTTTCTTCAGCTTTTGCTTCTTCTCGTCGATTTGATAAATCGCGGCGGCGATTGTATCAGTCTCCGTCATCGTTGTAACCTAAATTTCTATTGATCTTCTTCACCGGCAATCGCGAGACCCCGCCGATTTATATATATTTCTAAATATGGTTGTTGATGTTCAGCTACCGGATCGGTTATTTTAATAAAATTAGAAATGTGGTTTGATTCGGTTTGATATAACAGAAATTAAACAGATAAAATTTTAATTAATGTTGGTTTAGTTCGTTCTAATGCTTCGGTTTACATGCGAGAGAGAAAACTGTGGAGCGGAGGAAGGACACATTACTCTTGGACAATGATGTCTCGGTGAGCCACAAGGAATCGAATGTCTCAAAATGGTGCAATCTGAGGTACACAAGAGCTGAATGACCGATATTTGATGAACGAGATTCGGTTCAGTCTCTTGGCTTTGGTTAAGAACAAGAAAGAGATGTATCGAGCTGAACTGAAAGAGTATCAGATATTTTGCAGCAGGTAAGTAGTTTGAAAGGTGATAAATACTCCGACAAAAGCAGTTACGAGGCTCTGGATAAATCTCTGTCCGAAGTCAAAGTCGGTATCGAGACAGTGTGGCAGAAGAGTAATGAAGGAAGACAAGTCTAAGAACTGGAAGCTGAAGCCTCTCTCATTGACAAGGCTAGACGTGATAGCTAAATTCGGTTTCATTGTACCGAGTCTTGAGGATTTTTTGTAGAACCAAATCCTCTTAATTACATGTTCCTTATAAAAATAGCTTATAAGAAGCAACAAATCAAACACTATTACAAAACTTGTTCTCTTCCGTTTATGTAAAAACTTGTGTAATAACAAATATATCAGCTTCTGCAATCATCTTCTGCGTGATTCATAAACCGATTGCAGAAACTCGGGACGAGAATGAGGGTTTAGTGACTAACCCGAGATCATCATCATCATCACTCATACCTGGTGGTTGTGAAGGAAGAGAGTAAACCGGCTGCTTGAGCTGGTATTATATCCCCAAATGTTGACATAGCGGCTGCTGATCTATCCTTGAATATTCCCACTTGTCCGTCACTTAGTATTGATCCAAATCTACTACCAGCCTGAAACATATTTTTACATGATCTTTTTAAGATACTGAACAGATTACAGATTTATTGCGCCATTAATCAACCCAAGACAAGATCTTACCTGCATGAAAGACTTTAAGAACGGGGAAGCCACACCGAAACTAGAGTCTTCGTCTAAATCACTCGTCTGAGAAAGCTCTCCATTTGTAAATGCATTCCATGAGTTTCGTGTCGAACCTTCGTTTGATGTAACTGGGATCGAGACTTTGTTTGTACTTCTAGAGGACAGAGCCGGAGCGCTGCATTGACCCGAAACCACTTTTGAAATGAGAAACCATTCTGCAAAGGCTACCAACAGTTTTTGCTGTGTAAGAAGAAGAGAAACCAACCTTATGGGAAGGTATTTGAAGCGGGGAACTGTGGAGCATGGCATGATATTTGACTCTGAATTAGTTGGTAGTTTCTGCGCAGTATCCGTGTACATCCGGTTTAGTTGCACAAAAAATCCAAAGAGCACAGCGTGGCGTAGGTATGACTGCTTTTCGTTCTCCCAGAGATAAGGCTCATACCTTTTTAGACATTTCAAAATACAATAGTCAGAGAATGTTCGAGACAATAAACGGTAAGACGAGATTCAAATGAACTAATCGTTAAGATATGTCTTGGGTCTAGTTTAGGGATAAGGTTCCTTACGTGAGCCAGTCTATGGGATCCAACTTTTGGGACAGTTGGGAGATCACTCCATCAATGCGAGCTCTACTGACTGACTTTGTTTGCTGTTGGCCTTGCTTTCGTCTGAAAGCTGATCTGTTCATTGTACTCTTTGGTATCTCCACATTGGTGCTTGCATCACCCCCTGAAAGAACGTCTGACGCAAATCTCAAATCCAGTAAGATTTGTAAGACTCCTTTCTCTGAAATTTGGGGTTTGTTGCCACCCCTGGCAGATAAGAAATCCTCATAAATAATGATGATCTGCATTGCAAAATGGAGAATTCAATAATCATTCTTATAAGCAATCAACAGCTTGAAGTTATTTACTGATGAAAGGTAGGAAGTATGATATAGGAAAATTATCACGAAAATTTTGAAGAGAACTGTTTCCTTGTCAGAAACATTTCTGCAACAGGTAGAAAATAAACGAAACAAGAGATAACGCACCTTCTCCAACAGGCTTGAAGCAAACTTTTGCAAGATTGACTTATCCAGTACGTGGCCTCCAATTCGATGAATTTCTTCTGATGCCCGACACAGAAATGAAATCATATAGAGGGAAGGCAACGACGGAAGTGATATCTTCAACTCAGATTGATTGTCTCCCTGCTCTTCCTTGACTATTGTCTCTTCCCAACCCTACATTAGTACTTCACAGATGAGTGTGGACACAACAAAATGAATTTTGCAAATGATAACCGGAAACGTCAGAGGAAGTCTAAATTATCTCATTAAAACTTCAAAGAATCAGAATATAAAGTAGTTCCTGGAAATATTTCCACCAAAAACATATTAAGTGGATAACCAACTAGCTATGCACCATTTAGCCAGCAATATCTAATATCGATGCAGGAGGGACAACTCAGCAAAAAGGATAAGAATCGGTTTTTAGTTACCCTTAAAGGAGTTGTAGCAGATAACCCATCATCACTCTTAAGATCACGCAAGAGAATAGCTGAAAGCTCATCCGATAACCACTGTATCCACAACGTATGAGCTTTAATGCACAGATCTCGCATAGTCTTATTAAGCTCTTCAAATTTCGGACTTGTCTTCTCTTCTGCCTTAAGTAGTGCGGCGACAGCTAACGAACTCTGCTTCCTAAGATCGGCATGCACCTGCTTTCCAGGGCTGTCAGTAGTGACTGCAGTATTCGAGCCATATCTTGGTTGCCTCAACAAGGATGACAACTTATCAGAAACTGCAGTCATAGTTTCTCTACACCACAATCTTGGAGAACCGAGAATCAAGGGAACGTGTTCAGAGTGGTTCAGCAATGCAAACAAAAGGCGTCCCATAAAAAGAGATTTTTCAATTACTATAGCAGGTGAAACTGCTTCACTGCCATTGTTCTCTTTCTTCATGGCAGAAAAGAGATACTCGAGTTCTTTATCTACATCTGAAAGAAGTGCCGAGACACTGTCATAACACTTATTCTGCACGTATGGAGCCAGATCCTTTAACCTCTGACCTGCCTTTTCTGACTCAAAGAAGCTTAGGAGGTCTTCCAAAACACTCTGGCAGCGCCAATCAACAGCATCTCTCATTTGGCTTACTTCAGGACCAAAGTAAGCAGTTAGACAACTTTGGAAGTCACTTTCTTCAGGTGATGTTTTATTTCCGGAAATAAGACCAAGTTTCTTTGCGTTAGGCTCAATGAACCAGACACCACCACCTGTACATGGTCTGTTTAAGTATGCTTGGAAGTTGATCTTCTCACCAGTGATCTCGCTAAAAGCATGAACCGATTCTGCCACATTGACAGCTTTAGCCAAATCCTCAAATCTGGAGTTAATAATTGATTTCATTCTTTTCACAAACGCCTTCTCAAATATTTCATCCCATAGGTTCAAATCGTCTGCCAGAACAAGCTCCCGGATTCTATTCCAAGGCAGCTCTACCTCAGACCCAAAAACGCTCTTAAGCCAATCTAAACTACCCCTCAAGACATCTTTGCTATCCATGGTCTCTCTTATCAACTTTTCGGCTGACCCAAGCTCTCCACCAGTAACAATAGCTTCAATCAAATGCTTCCCATTAACCTTACCAACAATCTGTCCACCACATTCCCTCAACCAAGTCAGGCAAGCCTTAGAAATGTCAGCTTTATCAAAAATGACCATGACAGATTCCAAATTATCCCTGAACGATTTCCACAACGCAACCTCCTCTTCTGGATTTGGAATTCCACCAAACAGTTGAGAAGCTGGAGGGGTACTCAAGATAGTCTTATAAAACAGAGGCATATCAGTCAAGGCCTGCAAAAAGAGTTCACCAACTTGTCCTACAGTAACCTGAATCACACACAACACATCACAAAACACTGAAACTACATTCCCGGCATCATCACCACCACAAGCATTCAACTTTTGCAAAACCCAAGTCTTCCTCGAGTCGAGAAACAACTCAAGCACTTGCTTCGGATCAAGCTCATCAACCACTGCAATAGCAGTTAAGGCGTCCACGTAAGCTCCCAATCCTAAACCCTGAACCAGAAGCCGCTCATGGCTCCTCTGCGAAATCTGAACCTTGAAACTCTCAACTATCTGCCACTGATGCTCCAGCAGTGGAAACTTCTCCAACAGCTTACTCTGATCAACCTCACCGCCACATCCCTCCAACTTAACCAGTCTCTGCTGCACGTGCTGAGCACGCATGTACCTCCCCGCAGCTTCTAGAAACATCGACTCGTCAAGGCATCCCCATATATTCTCCGGCGTATCAACCAGATACTTAACCCGACAAGCGATCCCGTACACATTGACTCGAACCGAGTTAGGGTTAGCAATCGTGGGAGTCTCCGCAACGGAAGATGACGAAAGCGATCTAATGTTCCCGTGGATCGAAGAGATATTCGCCGAGATCGACTCACAAAGCGACTTCATGTGCACGATCGAGTCAGCTGAGTCGATCAGATCTCGGTACCTAGTCCCGACGAGTTGCCGGAGCTCCTCTTTCTTATCCTCGATGTTCTTCCTAGTCGCCGACTCCACATTCCGAATCTCCGACATTGGTTTCGTGCGGAAAAAAGACTCCGCATCTCTTTGACCACCGCCGACACTCACGGCGGTAGACCGGTGCTCCACGGTTGAAGCCGATGACATTCTCATGGTTTTTCTATTCCTTCTCCCGCGTGGTTTCGTTCGTGTTGTCTCTAGCAATACATCGTAGCTTCTATTCACTAGTGAAGAAGAAGAGAAGGAAAGCGGATCTGATCGGATCTGTAAATGCTCTGCCTCAGATTTAGAAGTAGAATCCCGGAATTAAGATCTAATTTTTTTTTTCTGCCATTGCCGCGAAGAGAGACGAGCGTTTCCTGATAAATTACAAATTAACCCTTCTTTGGGTTTGTAATAGAATAATTCAAATATTATAGCAAACCGTTTCGGTATGGGTAATCATACCGGTTATACTTTTAATTAGTTTAGCTAAAGATCAGTGTGTAATATGTTTATTAACTAAACAAACATATAGACATCCATTTATTTATTTAATCACATAAATAGCTCACGTGAAGTTTATTGAGCAATACTCACGTCTACATGCGTCTCCTTGGAGAGATTTTCAACCTGCACAGAAAATAATAAGTGCAAGATGTCATGATTCAAGAAACTATACATCTATCGAGTATCTTGTTTAAGCTGTGGTAATTTGGTGGTAATTTGTTGGGGGCTGAGCTTCAGTATATACCCACATTTATCTTGAATCCGATTTTCAGTGGAAACAAAACAAAAAAAAATCTGACTAAAACAAAAGACTTTATAGAGGAACTCTAGTTAGAGTGGTTGTCGTTTTTATTTCTTTACAAGATTAAATTAGAAAGCCTATTAGAAAGAAGAATCAAATGCTGAGATATTCCTCAATACAAAATATAATCTTATATACTCTAACTTATTACTCAATTTATTTTATTTTTTTTAGTTTAAAATCTGATTAAAAACGCATTTTAACTCATAATCAATCACTTATTTATAAACTATATCACTATACTTTATTCTTCTTTTTTACCACTTTTTCATTTTTATCTTCAATTTTTTTTTAAAAAAAAATCTTCTTCTTTCTCATCTTCTCAATCTATTTTTTTGTTTTTTTCTCTTCAATTTTTCCTTCTATCTCATTTCTTTTCAATTTCTTCTTTCTCTTATTTATTTCGTTTTTTCTTTTATTTATTTTTCTCAATTTCCTTTTTCTTATTTTTCAATCTCTTGTAGTAACAAAAAATAATCTCTTGTAGTATTTAAATCTTCTTTCAATCTTCAATTTATCTTTTAATTTCTCTCTTTCTTTTTCTAGTTTTACAAGTTTTATCTCTGTAATCATATTTAAATTTTGATATGGGAGGAGACGAAAAACTTAAGGCAAAGTTGAAATTTTCTTAATTTATCAAGATTAAAGAGTACATTGGATCAAGTAAGAGTGTGTGAGATTGCAATAAAGAGTATATGAGATTTTGACCATGAATATAAGGCTTATAAATGCATAGAGTGCACAATTCCATTATTCTTGAATAGTTTGGTCACAATTGTAAAGTTTTCCTAAACAAAGGTGCAATTAATAAAATAAATAAATTAGACGGATGAAATTGTTCTTCTTCCTTTTTCCTATGTCGCTCGAATCTCCTCCAATCGACTAAGCCTACATCTCTCCCTCTACGTCGATCTCGATCCCGATCACGATCATCCCTCCACTCTCCGGTGACTTTCTCCGTACACACTACCTTCTCGATTTGGCACATTTCACTAGTTACCGAGATCTTCAACCATATCTCCGTCGAATCCTGCAGCTGTCGTAGCTCTGATTAGCTCGAGAGGAGGAGATCTAGGTTTTAGCTCCGCCTCCAGAATCTATCCGATCTGACATCGGATTAGAGAGAAGTTTGGTTATACAGTGAAGAGTTTTAGGGGAAAGGAAGAATGGCTGAGCCGGTGAACTCTTCGCTTGGGAATATGCTATTGGAGGAGGTTAGCCCTGTGGTCATGGTTCTCTGCACGCCTCTCGTTGAAGAGACTTTCCTCAAGAATGGTCTATCCTTTGTGGAAACGCTTAAGCCGTTCTGCAACTTTAGTAACATCGATGGTGAGTCCTGATTTGATTACTAGTTTTTGATTGTCTTCTTCAAGTGTTAACTTCCAATGGTGAAATTTGTTGTGCAGTTCCTGTTCGGACCTCAGGCGATCAGCTTTATCGGCTAAAGAAGTTTACGCTGAGATTGTTTAATGCCTCAGATATTAGACAACCAAACGTAGAGGTACGTCAACTTGATCATTGGTTCTTAGTCAGCGACAATGTGGATCACCATTAACTGGACATGTTAGAACTATTATCTTCTTTTTACCAAGAATGCAACTTGAAAGAAGCATGGATTTGTATTACTTAGGTTTCCTCCTCAGTCTGCATATTTGGCTTAGCTCAAAATTGATTATGTTTACGTAATGGCTAGGTTGCAAAGCAACGGCTACTACATGTTATTACTCAAGCTGGGGAGAAGGTTTTTCACGATTTGGAATCTGACCCTCCTCAAATTACTGATATACTCTCTAGTAAGTCTCTATTGGAAATTACGCTTTTACGAGTATTAGACGATGCCTTTATGAGTTTTTTTCGTACTCGTTGCTTTTCTAATGCTGATGACTTTCCGTTCCTGCAGATTCAGAGTCTGAAATTGCACCCACATGGTTTCAGTATTACAATAAAGAACTTATCCGTACCTTGTCGTTTGCAGACCATGAAGCTTTTGATCATCCTGTGGCTTGTAAGACATTAAATGGGTTTTAGAAAATTGTTGTTGCTGTCTTCTCACTTTAAGCTAGGTTTGCTGATCTATTATGTCTCATAGAGTTTTCTGTTGTGTACCTAAATAATTATAAATGTGCTTTTCAGGTCTCTTGGTCGTTTCATCGAAAGACGAAGAACCTTTAAATAAATTTGTAGATCTTTTCAACACCAATAGATTACCTTCTCTGCTTAATGATGGTATAATGGACCCAAAGATTCTGAAGCATTACCTATTGGTGCATGACAATCAAGATGCAACAACAGAGAGGTTGTTGTCCCTTACTCCATCGTTTATGATATGGTTCTCATCATATGGATGTTAGAGTGTAAGTTTTTTTGCTGACTGAATGTTTTTTTCTTCTATAGAACGTCTAAAGTTCTGTCTGAGATGAGAAGTACATTTGGAAATAATGAATGCAACTTACTTTGCACTAATTCATCTAAAGAAGGGAACATAGAACACCAGGCTAATCCCTGGGCTTCATTTGTAAGTCACTCCTCAAAACTTTAATCCAACATATTGTTTAAGGTTACTTTTTCAATTCCATGTACTATAAGTTCAACATGCTGTTTACCAAATTTTCTGAAAGAAATCAAGTGTCCCGGCCGAAAAACTTGGATGTGTTCTTACTGGCGACGATATTGTGGAGGTATATTTAAAAGCTTCGCTGATGATATTCACTCATTTTCGACCATTTGGAATGTTTTAACCAACTTTAAAAATATTCCTGGCATATTCGGCGCAGATCAAAGATCTGATGCAAGAGTTTGCGTCCAGGCATATAATTCCATACATGGAGCAGAAAGTCCGAGATCTTAATCAACAGGTTGGCTTTAGATTTTCTTACAAGTTACTTTGAGAACATATCCTAGTTTTTCTATATGATTTACGTAGGTATTTTGTTCTTTTTCCATATCATTTAGTTTTCATTTTGTTGTGTCACTAGATTTCTGCAACAAGGAAAGGACTTAGAAACCAGATAAAGAACTTATGGTGGAGAAAAGGAAAAGATGATATTCCGGATACGACCAAAGGTTCTATGTATGCAGTCTTCACCTTCTTGCTCCTTTTATAATTTCCTTGACGTCATCATAAACTCTAACGATCTTTGTCCACTTTTGAAGCTATACCTTTAGCTCCACCGAATCTCAAATCAGAATTTTGGGTGACTACGCCTTCATGTTACATGACTATGAACTTGCATTATCAAGCTATCGCTTAATATCAACAGATTACAAGCTCGATAAAGCTTGGAAGCACTATGCTGGTGTCCAGGTAGATTCACATCTTTGTAAATATGTTTTCTGTAGTGGCATAACTTTTTTTTATGGTCGTCTTATATTTTGAACCTTACATATAGTATAGGTTAACCATGTTATCAAACTAATTGCTTTGGTCTTTGTTATTCATTTTTTTTTGTTACTTCTGGTCGTTTTGATAACTCATCTTTTGATGCATGGTTTGAAGGAAATGATGGGACTCGCATATTTCATCTCAGACCAGTCAATAAAGGAAGCTGAATACTGCATGGAAAATGCATTCAGCACTTACATGGTATGTTTTATAACCCAGTACTTAACCCTAAAATAGTTTTTTAGCAAATGACCCTTTATTCTAAGCTAAACAGGAAACTGAAATATGAATGCTTAACTTAAGCAAGTTACGTGGTCGTACGTGCTGAAACATGTCTTGAAAATCTCACGCAGAAACTTGGGAAGTCTGGCTTTCAAAATGCTACGAGATGTGGGCTCTGGTGGGCAGAGATGCTAAAGGCTAGAGACCAGTACAAAGAAGCGGCTTCTGTTTACTTCCGCATATGTGGAGAGGTGCTTCCTTTTTACCTTCAGAACATATGCACATTATGCGATTGCTAACCTTAAATCAATTTGCAGGAACCATTGCACGCTGCAGTCATGTTAGAGCAAGCTTCTTACTGCTTCGTGTTAACTAAGCCAGCGATGCTACACAAGTATGGATTTCATCTAGTTCTCTCAGGAGACCACTATAAAATTTGTGATCAGGTACATGCCAATTTGCTGAAAGGGCTCAAGCTTCGTACATGCTTTGCATTGTAAAGAATACTCTTTTTGTTTACCTTTTTCCAGGTTAACCATGCAATTCGTACATATAGAAGTGCGATCTCTGTTTATGAATCAACTACTTGGAGCCATATCAAAGACCATGTTTACTTTCATATTGGACAGTAAGTTTTTAATGCAAGTCCCGTAAGACGTGATGATTAGAAATCTATTGACGACTTGCAATGAAATTATCTGTTCAGGTGGTATGCAATTGTCGGGATGAATGATGTTGCAGTTAGAAACATGCTCAGAGTACTGGACTGTGGAAACCAGTCCAAGTCTACCCAAGAGATTTTTCTCAGGGACTTTTTCGACATAGTTAAGGTGTGTAGCTTATACTTGCCGTTTTATACGCTCTAATGAAGCTGCTCAGAGAGTAAGATAGTGCTTCCAATAGTTACCCCTGGTCTCTATTCTTTGTCTATACAAAATAATTTTATTTTCATATTTCTTTCATTTTGAAGAAATCTGGGATTAAGCATGAGGTAGTGGGACTTCGACTACCAGTTATTAATATGTCGTCTCTTCAAGTTATATATGAAGACCATCGCACTTATGCATCTCAAGCTTCTGTAAGTTGCATATTCACTCTTTGGAAGTATGTACATATTACCCATCATAACCTTTCTAGGATGTATTGCGTCTATACTTCTTTGTCAATAGCATAATTGACATCAGTATTTCTGGTAATTTTTTGCATTACTTTCAAATGAATAATATTTGCCCATCATTGAATTGTTTTTTTCATTAATGGTGAATTTGCATCTCTTGTGTACCAATATGATTCACATGTCGTGGTCAGGCTCTTGTAGAAGAGAGCATCTGGCAATCATTGGAGGATGATATCATTCCATCGTTAAACTCTGGCAAGTCAAACTGGCTGGAGTTACAGTCAAAGCTACTGCCTAAGAAATACAAGGAATCAAATGTTTGTGTCGTTGGAGGTATGCATGTTGTTGTTAGCTGCATTCGATGTTAACCTGAATCAGCTTTTTCTTCTTAATCATCGTACATTTAACTTATGCTTGAGGTCTGAAGGCTAAAAAAATGCAATCTAGTCCAGCTAAAATAGGCACACTTATACGAAAATCTGTTTTACCTTATTGTACAGCAGCAGGGCATTTCCATTTGATCTAGACTTGATTTGACTTTGGAAAATGTATATTTTTGAAACGCCTAGCTTTGATAGTTTTCATTGGAGATATGGTAGAGAGAGAGAGGGGGAGTAATAGGTTTCTTCATTTGTCGTATCAATCTGCTAATATTATCACTTATGCTTCTGCCAAGGATGGGTCATTTTTTGGTTTGGCAATACAATCACGCCATATTGTTGATGACATGATATTCTGCTTTAGCCTTTGTGAAGTAAGTAATTGTGGATTCTTACTTGTAATTCTTTGTTTTCAGAGTCAGTAAAAGTGGATCTGGAGTTTAGGAATCCACTGCTAATCTCTACTTCCGTTACAAGCGTCTCTCTCATCTGTGAACTCACCGCAAATTCAGATGACCTAAAATTGGGTAAGCTATTTCTGTTATTTGATGTTCACGTTATAAATTTTCTGCATCCTTCAGTTAGTATATGTGAAACTTATTTCCACATCTGGACTTTGTAAAGCAGATAACGAGCCAAGTAGCTTAAGCTTGGGGACCGAGCACAATCAGTAAACTTCTAATCTCTTCAATCAGGTTTCTTTCAACTTTATTGACCCACATTTGATTGACTAAGCTGTGTCGTCGTTGTCAACAATACTACAGAGTTACAACCTCTGGTTTATCTTTCACCTTGTCTGAAATGGACTTCACATTAGGCGGAGGCGAGAAAAAGTTGGTGAGTCTTGCTAAATTGAACACTTAGATTGAGTTGATATGTCCCAGTATTTAAAGTCTTCCTCTATCTGACATTTTCATGTTTCTTGAGAGAAACATCCTTGGTGAGGTTTTGAGGGTTTAATTAGCTGCTAATTGTTTGTTTTATCTGACTTATCGTTTTGATTTTTCCGTCTAGGTGAGGCTCACGGTTACCCCCAGTGAAGAAGGTATCCTCAAAATTGTGGGTGTAAGGTGGGAGTTGTCTGGCTCCATTTTAGGCGTTCATTACTTCCAATCTGTGCCTACAAAGGCAAAAACTAACAAAGCAAAAAGGAAAAACAAACTTACTCCCACTGATGCCTTGAAATTTTTGGTCATCAAGGTGCAAACGTCTCCTCTATGGTTTATTTTGAAAAAAAAATCGTTGCGACCTGCTAATGTAGAGATAATTTGACTGTGCAGAGTCTACCCAGGCTTGAGGGTTCAATTGATCATCTGCCTGAGAAATTGTATGCTGGAGATCTTCGTTATCTTGTTTTAGAGTTAAAAAATAATTCAGAATCTCCAATAAAGGTAGTTTTCTTGTTCTGATCAACCCTCTTATCATTCATATTCTTTGCTGTAAAGCCAATTATTTATTTTTTGTTTGTTCTGCTATTGTCACTGAATTTCGTTTGTTATGTTCTTGTTTATACTATTTATTCCTGCTTGATGACCGAATATTGTGATGCACTAAACGTTTATTTTTAATCATTCCTGTGCTAACAACGTTTCTCTGTCCTTGTAGAATCTTAAAATGAAGATTAGCCATCCAAGATTTGTAAATCCTGAAAGTCACGAAGAAGAGCTGACACCCGGATTTCCAGATTGCTTAAAGAAGGGCCATGAACAAAATATTATCCAGCGTAAAACAAGTAGAACAAGTAGTGTATTTACATTTCCAAAGGTCAGTGGCGAGCCTTTTTTCAAGCCTCAAAGGTGATTGTGCATGTCAGGTTATTCTAACATGGTTCTGAATACTGATCTATTTCAGGATGTATCACTACAAGGAGACCGATCTTTGAGGTGGCCTCTTTGGCTTCGAGCTGCCATCCCTGGAACGATATCTTTGTATTTCACAATATACTATGAGATGGAAAATGTATCAAGCATCATGAAATATCGCACCCTAAGGATGCATTATAATTTAAAGGTGACGAATCTGTACGCTGCAATTTATTGGCCAACAAATCTAAACCATTTCTCGTGCATTCTTATATAGGTTTTACCATCTCTAGAGACCTCGTTCGAAATCACCCCTTCTCCATCAAGATTGCAAGAATTTCTTGTGCGTATGGATATCGTGAACCATGCGAGTTCAGATTCTTTCGAAATTCATCAGTTGTCAACAGTTGGGTGTCGGTGGGGTATCTCGTTGCTTCAGCATGTTGATACAATCTTACCTTCCAAGTCTCTACTTCCTGGGCAAGCTTTATCGTGTTTCTTCATGATTAAGGTCGTTAGAACTTAATTAAGTTCATTTAAATACACTCTAATAAGTAGTATCTAGTTGGTCTAATCTCTTTTCCAAGTCTGAAATTCGAATGTTGTTTTCTTCAGGATTGCAGAAAACCAGGGACTGAAGAAGAGAAACCCATGTCTATTCCTCTCGGGACTGAAGAAGAGAAACCCATGTCTATTCCTCCCAGCCAAACCGACATCAAACTGATTACTCAGGATGACGATGAAAAGCTTTTTGATATCGTTAACTCATCTTTAGCAAGCTTCCATGAAAGTGAAAGGTCATTTAGTGGAACCACAGATCAGGTAAGCGAAACTCCTCTTTCAGCGTATGTTACTCTCTTAAACATAACATCATAACTTACTATTATCAGAAGCTTAGTGAACTCGTGTTTGTATGATGAAACAGTTAAGTCCCAATACCGTTGATTTCATTCTAATCTCTCGCCTAGCAAAATCCAGCAATCCATCAGCAGTGTCAGATATACCAACGATTCTGTCTCATCATTCATGTCACAATAGGTAAGAGTATACGCAAAATTATCTTTATTCAGCTTTCAAACCTATCATCCCCTACTTATAATCACATTACTGTTTAATTACAGAATCAGGAGCTCAAACCCGCTCTCATGGTCACTAGACGGTCTGAAAACCATAAACCACAATTTCTCGACCTCCTTTTGTGAAATTAAACTAAAGATGGTAATCAGAAACACATCTGATGGATTTTTATCTGTGAGCATCAACACCAGTGATGATAGCCTACAAGACACAGCAGCACCAACTTCTTCCTCTGAAAACCAATCCGGATGGAGCTACGTGCCAGCCATAACAGAGGAAATGAAACTAACTTCAGACGTCATGGGAAGCCGCCTGGGCAAACCACCAGCTTCCATGGAAAGCTCGCCTCCTTTCATATGGTCAGGTTCAAGTTCCACAAAGGTCCAAATCCAGCCATTGTCCACAACAGAGATCCCCCTGCAGATATCGGTTTTCTCTCCAGGTGTCTACAATCTCTCTTCATATACACTTACATGGGAGCTTTCCGAGCATGAAAACGCATTATCATCGACATCATCAGGGACATGCCAAGGCTATCCTTATTACATTACTGTTCTTCAGTCTGAGTGAGCTGTTATATCTTTCTATAAAAGGTTGGAGGTGTCCATTAGTAAGCATGAGAATCTTCTATTGTGCCACATTGTCCTCTGTGTATTCATCTTAATGGTCCTTACGAATGAGTTTTCAATTTTGATTGTAGCAAGTTGTTGTCAAGAAATGGTTTTAGAAAGGAGAAAGATATTACGCCAAAATGGAAAACGTGTGAATCTTACATTTGTTTGTGGAGTAAAAATATTACAGAGATTATAGTTGGCCCTTTGAATGCTTAATTTTTATTTTATTTTATTTAGCTGAACTATATGTTTCAATCAAAGATATGTAATACCACATGAACATTATAAACTGTATATTCTTACTCCTTTTTGTCAACTTTGAGATTTCTATTTTCCAACCGATGAACGACGTAGGATACACAGATCGATCTTAAAGAAAAAATAAAAATGTCGAACTATATTTCCGGTTTATGTATGCCATCCTTACGCAGACACCAAACTAATCTTCTATGTATAGTACTAGTAATTATTATAGATAATAAGAAATCTTACTACAGTTTCACATTTTAACTCTATAATATAAAATTATTATTATTATTATTATTATTCAATAAAAGAAAAATGGTTTCTCGACACACTTAAGTTAAACCGGAGTACTCGAGTTATTCAATGAAAATAAAATTAGCACGTCTCAAATGTAAAACTGGTGGTGATCACTGATCATGGTGGCACCAATATATATACACATACAACAACTCATATGTATAAAGATAAAATAAAAATGACAAACATATCAACCTCCTCCAGCTACTTGGATGGTGGTTAAAGCTACAACACCCCAGGCACTGATACTATTACTACTTCATTGGCTTAAAAGAGTGGAAAATGTATGGACTTTTAGAGAAGAAGAAGAAGGGACAATCATTTCGGATATGATGTTCTCGGACTGGACCAAACTACCTATCTGCAACTATCGAGACACTCTTCCTTCTCCATTTTAGAAGATGGATTTGGTGAGTTTTGGTCGCGGTTTTATGATGATGCTTTCATAAGGCTTAGCTTGTTCAACTTGAACGTAATCTCTTGTTTTCAAAACCTGCAAAATTTGGTAAAGAAAGAAGACAGATTCAACTAAGATAACCAAGTTCATGAAGAAAATGACCAAAAGAACCAGACGTGTTATGAACATACCAGGGTTTCGAAAAACATTCTCGATGCTTCTTTACGGGTTTTCCCAGCTAAAAGTTTGTCTGCTACAATAACATTCTTCCCATTCTCAGCTTCTTTATCAAATATCGTCTGCAGATACTTCGCCACAGCCCTATAAGGAAAGAGAACCGTCATGTATCTAACTCACATGATAGAAGCTTATGGATTGTGGAAAAAAAAATCATCAACTCTAAAGACCTGGTACGAGAAGACCATCCACTGTTCTCTAGAAGACGAGCTTCATCACCCTCTTCCATACCATCGTCCTCGTGATCTTCATCTACTTCATCATCATCCACGTTCAAAAATCCTGAAGACAGAGTGAAATAAACTATAAGCAGAAACATCCACGTATCATGAGGATAGCAGCATCTCACATATCTAAATCATGCTCAATAGTTTCAGCTTGTTTAAACCAGAGTGCTAGTCCCATTCATTAAAACTAGAAAAGGTTTTAGAACCTGTGTCATGTGCAACTTCCATGGTATCCAATTCCTACAGCAAAAGAAGACTTTAGAGGCATGTCTTACTTGAATAGGATATGAAAGCCACAAAAGAAACTTACATCATTATATCCCATAAGACCATCGCGAGAAGTAGGTTCTGCATCAGGTGCACTTTGCATATAAGCCTCCTCAGTAAACACCTCATTATATCTTTCATCAGGCTCTATCTCTGGAATCACCCCATCATTATTTTCTTCCACAAGAGGTTCCTTGCAACTTTCCAAAGCTAGATTACTAGAACCACCAACTTCTTCTACAATTGTGTTATCGCATGGAGTCTGGTCGTCTATCCCAGTCTCGATAACTTCAGCTGAGGCATCCGTCTTCTGATCTTCATGTGGTACTTCATCTTCAACTTTCAAGTCTGTCTCATTGAGAGTGGTGTTGTTATCAACATCACCTTCAGCAATTTCTATAACATCACAAACATCTAGGCCTCCATCATGGTTTTCATGGTATCCTTCCACCTGTAAATCCTCTGCACCATCGACTTTGTCTTCAGATGGCATTTCACTGATCTCTTCATTCACTACATGATTTACTTCATCAGCAGCTACATCGCTTTCCTTTAAAACTTCCAATTCACATACATTTTCACCAGGCTCGTTATCCTTTTTCCCTTCTTCATCTTGGTCTACGATCTGTTGGTCTTGTGGCTGAGTTTGAGCCTCAGCAGGTTGCTCCTCAGGATCATTTGGGTGAGTTTGAGGAGCAGACCTTTCCTCAGCTTCGTTTTCTTCCACAGCCCTAACTGAGCATTCATTATCTTCCACCACACCAGTAGAAGCATGACCGTCGTCGTCCTTTATTACTGTGATTCCTCTTAGATCATACGGCTCATTGTGCAGAGACACTAATTCCACTGACATACCTGAAAAAATAATTGAAACAAAGCTATCACCTGTGTAGCAGCGAGAGAAGTTGTATAGAACGGTCTACTTGTTAGCATAGTGAACCTACCAGTGAATATTGGCTCCTTTAAAAATCCATCCTCCAAAGCCTGCCTTTGAAGCATCAAGATTTCAGGAATGGTGCAAGGTGCCTTCTTACGCACACGGCGTATACCTTCAGTGTTTGTCAGCTGTTGCCGTATAAGGCTAAATAGAAAAGTAACATCAGAATAGATAAGAAAACAAGTAAAACAAGGACCAATAAATAAAAGCTACGGCATAAGAAAGTGAGATAAAAAAACAGTTTGGTGAAAACATACTCGCCATGCAAGACCATAGGGTCATCCATTAGAACCTTCCTCTTTGTGGTAGTAGAACGAGGAGCAGACTTTAACCGTTTTGTAGTTGCTACTTCAAGCACAGGGGTAGACCTCATCTTCAGAAAAGATGACTTCCCGACTGTAAAAAACAAAGTAAATAATCATTGATTCAGAAAGTTAACTCAAATGGGTTAACTTACATCAAAAGTAGTCATAGAAGAAAAGAGATAGCAACAACAAAAAACTAATACCTAAGATAGAAGACAACAAGTCATCGTCATCAGGAACAGAATTTGCAGTTCTCTTCGACTGAATCAGTCCAACTGACTCAACAGAGTTCAAACTCTCTGCAGTTAGTGTGCTCTCAGTAAAAGTACGTTTCTTCCCAGTAATGTTATTATTTCCTGCATCCCCGTTACATGTTCCAAGGTCTTCTTTATCTGGTGTTGATTCAAGTTCAACCATACAACCATTTTCATCCCCAAGACTGTTAGGTGCAGCTAATACCTTCTCAGGTGCAGGCAAATCAGTATCAGCCGATCCGGTCAGATTTCTCAACTGTTCATCAATTGCATGTGCGTTATTCAGCTGCTCATCTGGTCTACCATCTCCTTGTAAACTGAAATCTGTTTCCTGATTGACCTCAGTGGTAATGGCAAAATGATCTGGCACAAAAGATTAAAAACAAATTATAAGAGTAAGGCAGGCACTAAGAGTCTGCATTAGGTTAGATCCATAACTCTGACGATTTGCATTTTATTTGACAAACCTTGGTTCTCTTCTTCAGGATCTTTTGGGTCTTGAGATAAACAATGCTCAGCATTACTCATCGTAGGCCCTACAGGGGACTCAACTGAAGGAACAGCATCTGTCTTATCTGTTATCACATTATTAACATCGGTTCCTGCCTCAGTGATTAATTGACCAGGATCCTCTATTTCATTGGTGATGTGAGAAACACATGGCGATGTAACATGCACAGGCTCTGTCCTCTCCTCCTCTGCCTCATTTTGTGCGTCGATATTTTCATTTATCAACGACTTATCCACGTCCATGGGAGTAACTGCTGATTCTCCGGCAATATATTCAGAGGGCTCATCATTCGGCTCTCCAGAGGCCTTCCTAACTTCTGCATTCGGATCATCTACCTCCATGTGATCATCGCATGCCAGCTGATCTCTGACACTTGACGAGTTTGGCACCTCAACTAGTCCAGGAGTTTGAGGAGCTTGGGCATCTTCGAGGAACTCATCACGCATTGCAGGATCTTCAACCTATCAAAGTGAGAGATTCATAAGTTAAAAAAAAAAGGTTCCAAATTTACAATAGATTAGATTAGATCCTAGCAGAAAATTAAACCAATAAGTCTGTGGAAATATAAAATGGTACGCACCTGCTCTTGATTGAAATCTCTGGGCATTGCATCAAAAACTTCTACCATTTCATCCTTTATCTCTGGTGTTGCCGCATCCGGATATGCATTGTGATCATTGCTATCAACAAATAAAATATCAACCATAAGTTAGAAAATATGATTGGTGATGTGTACATTGAAATTATACACCGAAGGACCACATCTAAGAAGGACAAGATATCCAAAAGTATAGTTCTAAGTCACAATGCGCAAAATCAAGTTACAGATATCATGAAAATTTAAAATAGCTTGAAAAAAAAAAACAAGGCTTCTTTTTGTCAACTCGAGTTTTAGCCTGTTCTAAAACTCATGTGAAGCATTCAAAAGTTATGAGATCAATATCTCGAAAAGAAGATCTTTGATGATAAAATCAAGAGCAAGCCATAGCGTAGCAAATATGCAATTATGGTGCTACAAAGTACAGAGTATAGATTAGGAACAAAAAAACTGACCCTTGAACTCCCTCATCATCGGATCCGATAATATCCTTATCCTGGAATACTTCCTGCATACAGTATAGGGATGAGAAGAGAGAAGAAGTTCTGATTTCAATTTTTTAAAAAAACTTCACTAGAAAAAGATAACATTAAACATCACCCTGAACCTACAACATGGCTGCAACCTGACATTTCGAAATACAAAGCTTTTCACGGTTCGGGACTCCACAACTGGATTCCCATCAGGATCTCACCAAACAGCAGAGAGAGAGAACCCAAAAGACAAGAAGTAAATAAAACCAAAAGATTCCTTTGCATTTTTCATATTTTAATATGGCTGTCCTATATATATTCCCTACTCCCTAGATGACCTGAAAATCTATATTTGTTCTGGTCGATGAAGGTAAAAATACCTCGTCAAGCTCCAAAGCAGTTTGAGCAGTGTCGCCATCACCAAATCGTTCTGGAAAAGTATAAAAAAATGAATGTTCTTATTTAAGACACAGTTATCAATAGCTAAATACAAGAAAACATGAAATAACCACTGACCGTCTAATCCAAATTGCGATGTTGAGAAAACAACACCATCCATGGTATCCTGAAGGGTGATCTGCTCTCTTGTACTAACATGATGGTCAACGTAATTACTGCTAGACAAAGAAACAAGGAGCAGTGTATGTGTGTAAGAGCATCAGAGGAAAACAAAATAGAGCTCATTCTTCAAGACTCCAAATACCATTAGCAAAACTGAAAATATGAAGAAACTAACCCTTGAAAGATCTCGTTGTCAGGGAGCTCAAAATCATCAAGATCAAATGTCTCAGGCAACGTGATTGAGTGATATGGTGCAGTGGATTCTTCCGGGGGTAGATCAACCGCAGCAGAGCGAAAAGCTTGCTTTACCTTAAGCAATGCCTCGCTGCAATCATCAAAGAGGTAATTCACCTTCTTGGAATAAATACGAACAACACCAAGCAGAAGATGACTAGACAGTCGCAATGCAATTGGAGCTTCCGGAAAGAGAATAGAATCTGCTCAGAAGAGAAAATATCTACATTAGGAAATACTTTTATGGGAGCGAGTAGGGTGGTAAAGAGCATGGCATGGAACTGACTTAGCCTTAGATGGATATGACCAACAAAAAAAAAAAAAAATATATATATATAAGCAGGCGAAATGCATAAGGAACTGACACATATTAAATGAAAACTTTGCATATAATTAAATGATACTAATCAAGGACCAAAAAGCAAAGGCGGTAATGAAATTTATAAACAGAGAGAGTTAGTCATTCTAACAAATTTTATAAACTTCGAAAGTTATGGTCATTCCTTTGGTCTTATACATGAACTATAAAGGGCAACTCCTATAAGCGTATATACAAGCATAAAACAACTCTCGTAACCTACATAACAACTACAGAAACAAAAGTAAAATGGAAAATCCTAAAACATACAGCAAATCCACTTAGAGAAACAAAATTAAAAGGGCAATTCTCTTAAATAGTCCTTTTTAAGTTTTTGTCACAAAAATAGCCCTCAAAAAATAAAATGACCAAAATAGATTTTTTTTTTTTGAAATTTTGATTTTTTTTTATTTTTTTTTTGAAATTTGAAACCCTAACCCCAAACCCACCCCTTAACTCTAAACCCTAAAGTCCAAATTAGTTAACCCTAGGGAGATAAATGCATATAAATGAATTTTTTAGCTTCAAAAAAAACATTTTGGTCATTTTCTTCCTTAAAAACTATTTTTTAGAACAAACAAACTAAAAGAGGCTATCTAAGGGAATTACTCAAATTAAAACTTAGCTTCTGCTAACCCTAATCTGTGCAAAGTACTGAACTCACCAACGGAGACTCCGATGTCAGTATCAGCGACTTGATTCTTTCGAAGCTTCCTCTCCAAATGGGCAGCGATCCATATCGTCCCAAGTGGTCCTTTCTTTGCTAATATAAACTGCGAATAAAACATTCCTCCGCAATACCCCCAACAAAAAAAACTGAAATTTCAACAACAACAAACAAAAGGAACCAACTTGTTAGAATTTTACAAATTGAGCTTCAAAAACTAAATCTACTTCCGACACAATAACAGAAAGGAGACATCTTTAATACGAGATAGAGTATGTTAGAGAAAAATTAGAAAGTTTCCAATTTCCAACAACAGAACCCCAAATTAGCTCCACAGAGCTTCGAAATTTCCACGGAAAAGTCCTAAGACTACTTTACGAGCTTCCCATGGTAGAATAAGAGCAAAGGATTAGATCAATTACCGTATAATTCCACCAAATTAAGCTCAACAACACAAACAGCTCGATTGAACAGAGTCTTCGTGGAAACCCTAATTCGCGAGGAAACTTCAACAGAACACCCCCAATTGGGTAAAAAGCAGAATCTTTTACGACTTAAAATTCTTTTGTTGTCAGAGATCAGACACAACAAACACCGAACTCGACCCAAAAAGTGAGAAATTAGTAAGTTTTGAGAGGAATTTTTGCAATATGTAAAGTTTCGAACTTTGGATCTTTGGTTTGATTTCTGATTAAAATTTGAGGGATTTGGTTCGGAAAAGAACAACGTGACATACGTCGCGCTCTTATTGGTTAAGACACGAGGTGGCCCCACATAGCTTTAGATTTGTTTTTTTGTCAACGAACCTACAAATGAAATTTATTTATTTTCTTTCAAAACATTTGGGCATGGCGGTTTCTTCTCCTAGTTGCGGGAAATATGAAATTTTTGGAAATTTTAGTCACCAAAAATTAAAGAGAATGTGCGAAACTATAAACCGGACTAATGCAGTAAACCGGATATATTAAGTAAACCGATCTGCATTGGTCTGTTTCTGTGTCTGCTTCAATGATTGACATCAGAAACCTAAGCTGCTCAGCTTGAAAAACTTGAAGTTTCTTAATAGAACAAACTTTAGTGTAACTTCTTATATATCAATGGGACACAGAATTTGTTTTACTAGTTAGTTTTCAACAAGGACAAAAAATGAAAACATATGGTTATAATTCAAACTTATTAACTAACATAAAAGTATTCTAAAATAGAACTTTTAGACTATTTGTGATTTTGTTTCTTCTATTCAGCTTCGAGTTCAGCTGCAAACTGATCTAACCGTTCGGCTTCCAAATCAAAATCACGAACCGCAGCGTGGTTCACTGATCCATCATCTAGGCTCGCATGTATCTGTCTCTTCGCATACCTGCATAAACAGAACAACCACATAACCAACATATCACAACAACTCTAATGGCGATTAAGCAAGCGGAAATGACTCGGGGGGAATATGTACCAGCGACCGTTCATCGCATCGATACATTTCTGAGCATCTTTACGGTCCTTGAATCTTATAAGAACAACACCCTGCGGATGAAGTTCACAGACCTGAAAAAAGAAAGACATAGACATCAGTTGATTGATACTCTGAAATATTCTCAACTTTTAAACAAAGACAACGTTAGAACACCACAAGCTTAAGAATAAAAAAAAAAAGACTCGACATATAACCTTCACTGAATCAAATGGTCCATGCTTCATACTCTCTTCTTTCACGTCTTCCTCTACCTCGGCACACAGATTCTCATCAGCCTACAAACAGAGAAAACAAAAAAGAACGCTCCAGTATCAGTTTGTTTAAAATCTGGCAACATTTTATTGTATCAACATAATGGAGAACACCCTACCCTCATCTCCGCTGGACTGAACATGTGGCGCAGAATAACAGTTCCAGGTATTGCGATCTTAGCATCATCTCTACCACCTATGCCAAGAAACGAGAGACCAAGCGCCATCCAGTAAAATATAAATCCACTTAGAAAAACTCCAACTTTAAGAACTAAAGTGCCCACTTTTTATGCTAATATCAACTACCATTCCCAGACAGACAAATAGAGAATGTCGACATGACTATGTTCCCTTCTAATCTAAATCGACTTTCTAAACCCTCCTTTTGTTTTAATTCTCAATGAAAAGTTTCCTTCCAAAATTGATAAGTTTTTAGTGCAGTCCTTTCGCTAGAGAGTTCCATAAAGAATTGGTAAAGCATGGAGAAATATATATATATATATATATATATATATATATATATATATATATATATATATATGAATCTAGCATCTCCTCACATCTTCCTTTAATATGTGACTTTCTAGATAAAAACGTAGGTTTATAGTACACAGAAGCGAAAACTTACCCCATCCAAGCAACTTTTGCTCGACCTTTTTAAGCTTTTTCTTCTTCTTGTTATCGGTTTGCTTTGTTATAAATCTCTCCCCTGAGTGAAAATAGCAAAAGGCAATAAGAACCATAGCCAAAATATTGTAGAAACCAAAGCCATGGATAGGGAAAACTATTTTCCTAAGTTATAACCAAGTAAGATCGGATACAACTGAAGTGCAACGGTACTCACCTTTCTGCTCAAACTTAGCTCGAGAAACTGACATGAGGAGCTTGTCAGCTGGACGTAAAGGAGCCCCGTCTAAGATTTGAATTGCAAGATCCACTGAGGGCTCCTAATGAAAACAAAGACAGATTGCATGAAAAGACAACGGCTAAGAATCAGAAACTTATAAATCCCCGGCGGGAAAGTATTATCATTACCTTCATATACGTGATAAGAGCATCGCCTTTTAATTCTCCTGTCGCCTTGTCACTGTAAAGCTTTATGCGAGGCTTGCCACTGTCATCCTGCCATGTTTACCAGATCTACATTGTTAGGGGAAACTTACACAAGACTCCAAAATAACATAGAAAAGAAATCACAAGATAGTAGGATTTACCTCCTTAATAATGCCGCATTTAGAAAAAACTTCAACCACCTGTAATTGATGTCACTACTTTCAGTCCGTTTTAAAGCTTTAAGATATTCATGATAACAGAAAAAGCAATGACCACAACTTACTTCCTCGATTGTGACGTCCTTGGGCAACCCAGTAACATAGATATGTGGGTTTACTTTCAGCTCAAACCACGCTTCTGGAGGCTTGTTTGCTTCCTGAAAATTAATTTGAAACTTAAAATACTTGCAGAAATTTTCATGAATAAATGCGACAATATTAATTTGATCGATCATTAGAAAGTAAGAAGAAATGAAAGTAAAAGTAATTTGCTAGTCCTAATATAACTACGATGTCCAACAACGATGTACATACTGGTCAAAAAGTAATCATCCATTACCACTCACGAAAGTCAAAACTCCTTAATCAAGAAATCTTGAAGTAGCATGCATGACCTTAAGAAAGAGGTATGATGATCAACGAAACAGAGAAGAAGACAAACGACAATAACAAATACCTTCTTTTCAGTTTCTTCTTCTGGCAGCTTCCTCTTGCCATTATCGTTTATTTCCCCGGTCTGATCAGAGCCATCTTCTTCTTTCTTACCAGCCACATCATCCTTAGAGGCATCCTCCTTATCAACAGAAGTATCAAGGATGTTTATAGTTGGAATTACTTCGTCTTCCTCAGCAAAGGTCATCTCTTCAAGTCCATACGGGTCAACGCTACCCAGTGGCTCGTTCTACAATAAAATAGCATCAGCAATTGGATATATTAAGGATATTCTACTCTTTCTAAGGTGCGCGCCACATGAAAAAAGAAAAAAACAACAAAAGAAAAAAATAGTTTGACGAGTAGACTTCTTAGGATTCCTAATATTCTAAACGCAAGCAAAAATATGAGAGATAATCATAGCAAATGAGCATTTTTCGGATAACACAAAGCCACGACCCACCAAGCAAAATGAATTCCCATTAAACTAGCAGAAACAGGGAAAGACCGATTGATATATAAAAAGCATTACCTGAGGAGCCCATACTCTAAGAGCTTTGTCCCATTTATATCTAGTTCCATCATCATCTGTGAACTCATCTTCCCCCTCGGGTGGTGAAGAAGGTCTTTCTTGATTATCTTCAACAAGATCAGTACCAACGCTACCAGAGACAGAGCCATTTTTCAACCTTTCAGCCTCCTCTTCTGCCTCTTTTATCTCTTTCTGCCATTTCTCAAACTCATCCTCAGTAGAGGCTGCAGAAATAACATAATGTGGTAAGAGCTACCCTCACTTTGCAATTCATAATACTGATGTATTCTTTTCTATCTAGAAATCTGACCAGAATTACCTTGCTTCTCTTGGTTGGTTGTAGCATTATATCCATTCACCAATCCAGATGCACCTGGTAAGATACCAGATAATGATCGCCATAAATCCGGGAAACAAAACTACGCTAGAAAAAAAAAAGTGAGAAGATAACTACCTAACCATAAAAGTGGTGAAAAGGATCTTACCTCCAGCTGATTGGCCAGCTTCAGCTCCAGAAATCCTGGACATCAACTCAGTGATAGCAGAAAGTGGCTGCCATTCGCTCCTTCCTTCAGCCCATACAAGGGTAGTTTCCTGTAAGTAACCATTCTTGAAATGGTCTGCCCAGTCAAACCAAACAAACAAAGTAAATCCCCTTAGTAGCTTATAACAGAAACAGGTACAGATACATCAAGGAATATTAATAACATGGAACACTTACCACACAGCTCCAAGAAGGTATATGGACCCAGGCTTTCTTGGTTTCCACCAAGAATGTACCAACCAACATCAGTTGAGTCTGTTTCACATGTTACAAAACAACCCATTAGTAAACCCACAAGTTATGCACATACTCTTCCATGTGACAACTCTATTGACTCATAAGCTAAACTACTACACACAGTATGATTTGTTTATCCCCAAGATGAGCTTTTGCTCTGCTCTCAGTTTCATAATGTCCTTAAATTACACATATTATAAACCGGATCCTCGCAAACCCTAGAATCAATCTCCTCCCAAACCCTAGGATCAACCTCCTTCTCACAAGAAGTAAGTCGAATAAAATTTGAGAGGACGAGAGAGAGAAGGAAGAGGGTTTTCACCTTTCGATGATTGAGGAGCGTGTAGATTATCGGAGCCGGACATTGTTATCTCTCTCGCTAACCTTCGCAGAAATCACGAACGCTAAGACCCAAAACCGACTTAAAGAGTGACGCTTTTGAGAGAGACAAGACGAGACGATGAAGACGGTAGAAGACCCTGACTTTGTTTGGATACAGAGAAACTCTTATCCTTGTCTCGGATAAACACGAACCCATCCACAGCCCAATGGGCTCACCTTATTTTGATCCTGACCTAGTTTGGATACAGAGAAATTCTTATCCTTATATCGGATAAACATGAACCCATCCATAGCCTAATGGGCCCACCTTATTTATCTTTTTACGGCTGGGCCCACCTTAATAATAAAAAAAAAAAATAGAAAACTAGCCGTTCGAGATTCAACAACGGTCATATTTAGCAACTTGACCGTTTCAAGTCTCTCTACATAAGCACACTCCTTGCGCTCATCCCAAACCACACTCTCTTCTTCGTCTTCATCATCATCATCACCAGAGAACACAAACCCATTTCTCAAAATCCAAACTTTTCCAGAAACTCTAGTCATGGGTTTGATTCCATCTCAATCCGTAGAAGACTCACACTACTACACACACAAGATCTTCCTCTTCTCCAACTACATCCTCCTCGGAGCCGCCACAAGCTGCATCTTCCTCACGCTCTCTCTCCGTCTCATCCCTTCAATCTGCGGCTTCCTCCTCATCCTCCTCCACGCCACCACAATCGCCGCAGCTGTCTCCGGCTGCACAGCCGCTTCCTGCGGGAGAAACCGGTGGTACGCTGCTCACATGGTCACCACCGTGCTCACGGCTATATTCCAAGGCTCCGTCTCTGTTCTCATCTTCACCAACACGTCTAACTTCCTCGGGAGTCTCAAGTCGTATGTCAGGGAAGAAGATGCTGCTGTGATCTTGAAGCTCGGTGGTGGGCTTTGTGTTGCGATCTTTTGTCTTGATTGGGTTGTGTTGGTGTTGGCTTTCTTCTTGAAGTATTACGCTTATGTTGAGGGTGGTGATTGTCGTGGAGGGGTTGCGATGAAGAGAAGTGGTAAGGTGCAGAGTGATGAGAATCCTAAGGATTGGCCATGGCCGTTCCAAGTTTGAAGTTACTGTCTTCTTGTCGTTGTTGAGAGCTATATCAGTATCAAATGTTGTCTTTTGATCTGTTTCTATCTGGTAGCATTGTGATATGTTCATTTGTTGTTGTATCTGTCATTGTTGACAATGATTGACTACATATATATAATATGTCTTTCCTATGAATTGTTCTTTACTCGTTTATTATAATTAAGAAACTTGAACGATCACAATGCAAACCAAACTTTTAAATTACAAATTGTTGGAATTTTGAGAGAGATTTAAAACATTAGAGAAGTGGATACAACAATAGTAGAACAAATGGAGAGAATCTGAACAAATAAATAAAAATAGTGATCCAAAACAAGCCTAAAAAACACATACTTTTTTATCTAACATATGTTCCAATACAAACATACTTCTGAACCTCCTTATCATGGTGATAGTGAAGAGATCATCGCATCATATTGCTTCTTAAGTCCTGATCTCTCGACCGAAAATCCAGCTGAAAGGTATGTTTCTTGCAGCTTCTTTGCCTCTCCCTTGAGCCCTCTCTTCAAGTTTGCGGATCCTAGCAGGCAATTTACAGAGATAGTCCTGTTTCATGCAATTAAAGAGAGCCAAAAGTCAAGACACTTTGATGACTGAACATTCTCTAATGCAAATCTAAAGAGAATTAAGTTTTGAAAGAAATGGTTGTAACCTGAGCCTTGTGTCCTTCACCAGAAAGGCCTGCCAAGTTCTCCACGTTCCATCGTCTCACAAGAAACTCCAGTATATCAGCATAGTCCCTAGCAGTGTAGACACCAAGCCTCTGCGCCACGGAGGAGAAGTGCTCAAACAGGTTGTCATCACAACCATCGTACATCAAATGAGCAGGCATTGCTATCTTTTTCTTCATCATGTCAGCAAAGCCTACTACAGTGGTGTCAGGATCAATCTCAAAAAGCTTTTCTACAATCTTGGTGTAAGCAGTTTCATGGCGCTTCTCATCAGCAGCAATGGAACCGCAAATCTGCGCTAGTTTCGAGTCTCCAAGCTTCTTTGCCAGTCCAGCAGTGTTTCCATGAGAGATGAAAGTTGCTCTTTCTTGAAAAGATGTGTAGATGAAACCCAAGTAAGGGTTGTTTTCAGTTTTTGGATCCTAAAGAACCAAAACAAAAAAGAACAAATCAAAGGCAGCTTAGACTATAGCAGGACATAAAAGTATAGACATGTTGTATTATCATAAGAGCTTATACCATTCCAGAACCAATCAGATATTGAATGGTCTTTTCAATCTGCCTCATGTCTACTCTTCCCGAGAGGTAAAGATACTTGTTAAGAAGATCACCATGTCTATTCTCTTCAGCAGTCCATGCCCTCGTCCACACTGCCCAAGGAGTAGGACTTGCTCCAGTCTCATCCCTAACTCCATCCAATGTATTAATCATGGTCTGATAAGTTGGAAGTGCTTCCTCTGTGATCATATCACCAACAAGCACTACAAAGTAGTCATCAGAAAGCTCCTTACACCTTTCTCTTAACTCCTTCACTTGGTCATAGAACCCTTCTGAGTCAGCTTCAGGGAGGAAATCTGTTGGTTGCCATGATTTCTCAACAGGTTTTAGGTAAGGCAACAAGTTATCATTGGCCCATCCTTCTAAGGACTTGAAGATCTCCAGCTTTTGTGGTGGCATTGAGTATTTCACTTGAAGATGCACCTCTCGAGGAGGGAGATACGGTTTCACCCCATTCGTGACCTCTCTGCAATCCATCAAGAGAGATTTCAAAAAGTTGTTCAGCAAGATTCATATCACAAAATGACACAACCACCAGAAAGAGATGATACAGTTACGTGTTCTGCAGGTAACCTACTTGCAAACAAGTTACAGTCTTTTCTAGAAAAAGAAGATCTCCCAACACGAGAATAATCAGTTGGTGAAAGCAAAAGAATAAGACACTGATGCGTGACTCAATCAATGCTGATAAGAAAGAATGTGTGGGAAAGCAATAGCAGTACAACACAAGCATTCTGTAAATTACAGATGTTCTAACCAAAACAAATAACAAGCAATTCAAGAACATTTTCCGACCTAACTTGACCAACTACATTGCATATATAACACATGCATAAACATACATGTTTAAATGATATTAAAATGCATTAAACTAACAAGACAATGAACCACA
The DNA here is from genome assembly GCA_012274485.2 of Sinapis alba. Classification (NCBI taxonomy): domain Eukaryota; kingdom Viridiplantae; phylum Streptophyta; class Magnoliopsida; order Brassicales; family Brassicaceae; genus Sinapis; species Sinapis alba. The sequence goes on from MU106719.1 coordinate 61,469, forward strand.
AGATTGTAACCTGATTGGCCAACAACCAGAAATTAAATGATATTTTATACTAATAGAAAACAAAAAAACGGAACAATCCAATCCATGCATGCATATGGAATGTTTCATATTTATAAAGAACGTAAGAGAGATTATCCCACAAAAAAAGAAACAGATCAATTGAATTTGTAGAAGAAAATGCAAAAGAGTTTGTATTTGGTTTGGTGACCAAACATGTTCACAGGTTGAGCAGAAAGCAAAATGGGAATTCAAGAAAAAAGAGTAATGATGTATGAATAATTTTTACTAATAAAAAGGGTGTTTATCTGTTCATAATATACGTTTGGGAGCAGAGCAACACAAGTGTTATGTATATGTACAAAACGAAATGATCTGCATTTTTTTGAAAACAAACATGACAGAAACAGAGTGTATATACAAATCAAATGTTTATCATAACTTATCGCATCTCAAACTTAAACCCAGAAGAAGAAAAAGGAAAAAACAGAGATGGGAAGATTGGAAATGAAGAGAGAAAAACTCACGTAGAGGCGGGACGGATGGTAGAAGACATGAAAACTCTGGAAGATCTGTAGCCATGAGGATGATAAGCGAATGGGGATGAGGTAAAAGCGATCCGATCCATAGCCATAACCATTGCTTTGTTTCTCTTCCCCTTCTCTTTCTTGATAACAATGGGGGACAACAAGATTATTCTTATAGAGGAAGTAAAAAAAAAGAAACGAAATTAGAAGATTTTTCGATGATAACAGAGTGAATTGTGTCTATAGGTAGGTATTTAAGGAGGGAAAGGACGAGAAAGGTTAAGAAACAAACGAGCAGATTCAGAAACTATTCGACGTGATGATGATGTGATATATGTTAGCAATGTGACAATTCAATGTCCCTTTGCTTTAGTACACGACAATGCCATTATCTCTTGTCTGCATCCTTTTTTCCTTCCTTCTCTTACCAAACTGTTTCTGTTGTTGTTGTTGTTATTACTGTTAATTTTGTAAAGGCCCATGGGTCTAGTTATTATATACTTATGGGGCGCATTGGAGCCCACTATAGCTAAGTTTATTAGAAAAACACACTTGTGTGGCAATATAGCCCAGTCTATATATGGATCCGTATCTTTCTAATCATTTTTATAGAAAAATGTGATTGCATGGCTACTAATCCAAAAATTAAACAGAAGATATAGATATGATAACTTACAATATATTCATTGCACATCACGAGATGGATACCTACTTGAACTTATATCTCACAATGGTGAAAACAGAAATAAATAAGGTATATATACAATCAGGTTGAATGGGAGTGTTTAAAAGAACTTAAAACATGTTTATTGAGAGTTTCTTAGTGTTGGTTTCTTAACGAAATTTAAGAGGTTTTTTAGTTTTTAACTATGTTTAGAGCATGATTATCCGAGTCTCTTAAAGAGTCTTGCACTGTTCGCGGGCCCACTAATATGTGGGGCCCGTGAACAGTGCAAGAGACGATTCTTAAAACTCTTAAATAAAAACCGTCTTTTGCATTGTTTACGAGTCTCATTGACACGTGTCAAAACGCGATTGGTTAATTTTTCTTTTTTTTAAAAAAAAAAAAAAAAAAAGATTTTTTTTGAGGTTTCTAGGATAATCATGCTCTTATGGTGACAAAGTAGTTTATGATTCACAATTAATTATAGACTGGATCATACATTTTTTGTGAGCTAGGTGACTTGGTTGTTTATTAAGACAAATTCATATTTTGATCACAAACATCATTTGTTTATTTATTTATCTATTTGACTGGTTAAATTCATTGTTTTATTTATTTATAGTTCCACATCTCTACCAAACACCCAGCTAAATGAGACAGAACCCTTTGACATACGTTTGACCCTGTCGTTAGCTCTTTCCTCCAACCTCTTGATCCTCTGCGGCAAGGTGCACAGATACTCCTGTGCTCTCCTTCCTTCCCCTGACAACCCCAAACCCAAACTCCCCACCTTCCACCTCCCCAACAGAAACTCCAATATACCAGCGTAATCCGCCGCCGTGTAAACTCCGATCCTCTGCGCCACCGCGGCGTAGTGGTCAAAAAGCTCGTCGTCTCTTCCGTCGTGCATGAGGTGAGCTGGCATTGTGATCCGCTTTTTCATCATGCTCGCCAGCGCCTGTACTGTTCCGTCGGGGTCTAGCTCGAATAGCTTCTCCACTATCTTCGTGTAAGCTGTCTCGTGACGTTTCTCGTCGGCGGCGATTGTGCCGCAGATCTTTGCCAGTGTTGTGTCGCCGTAGGTTGTGGCTAGCCTCGCCGTGTTGCCGTGAGAGATGAAAGTGGCACGTTCTTGGAACGAAGTGTAGATGAATCCATTGTAAGGATTGTTTTCAAACTTCGAATCCTACAAAAAATATCAGCAAACAGATTTTATTGTTAATATTGAAACTATAAAGTTTTAAAACTAAAAGACTATATTGTCAGACAAAAACTTTATAATAAACAAAACTAAAATCGTATGTAACAAAGTTTACGCCAAAAATATTTATATTAATTAACTCTATAAAAAAGTTAGAAAGAGTAAATAATATTGAAACTATAAAGTTTTAAATCCCTCAAAATGATGTAAAATTAAGAAAAAAAACAAAATTATCACACAAAAACTTTATATTAAAACAAAAGTAAAGTCGAATGTAACAAAAATTATATCCAAAATAAATATATTAACTCTATAAAAAGGTTAGATAGAGGAGCTTAGAAACTTATCAAACTAATATTGGAAACTGTAAACGTATTATTTAAGTAATTTTGTCGAATAGTAGTGAAAAAATTTCATGCAACTAAATACTCCATTTATAAACATTTTCATCATGCAACTAAAACCAATAAAAATAAAAAAATCATACGTTTAGCCAATAAGTCGCCTTGTGTTAGTATAAACGAGTCTTTTTCAAAAGATAAACGAATCTTTATTTTTAAAATATTTAATAAAAACGAATTTTAAGAAAATAACATAAAAATAGAATACTTACCATACCAGAACCGATAAGATATTGTATAGTCCTTTCAACATGTCGCATATCAACACGACCACATAGGTAAAGATACTTGTTAAGCAAATCACCGTGACGGTTTTCCTCAGCCGTCCACGCTCTGATCCAAACCGCCCACGGCGATAAACTCCCCCCGGTTTCATCCTTAACGCCGTCAAGTGTGTTTAACGTTGTCTGATACGTTGGAAGTGCTTCTTCCGTGATCATATCTCCGACAAGTACGACAAAGTAGTCATCAGGAATCTCCTTTGTTCGTTCTCTTATCTCTCTGATTTGGTCGTAGAATGCGTCATCGGTCTCGGGCGCCGGCAAAAAGTCTTGTGGTTGCCACGAATCTTCAACCGGTTTGAGATACGGTAGTAGTGTGGTTTCTGCCCAATTCTCCATAGATTTGAAGATCTCAAGCTTCTCTTGTGGTATTGTGTGTGTTATTTGGTTATTTACTTCTTTGATGGGTCGAAAATTATTGCACCTAACGTTATTATTCCTGTAAAGAAAGTTAAATTAATTAGTACCAACACAAATGGGTCCTTCGTACTTGCTAAAAAGATTTGTGATATCTTTTACAATTAAATAAAGAAAACTCAGATCATCATTATCCGGATCTCGTAACGTACTGTTCGCGTACCTCACTGATACGTGAAGCCCGTGAACAGTGTAAATGACGGTTTCAAAAACTTTTAAATAAAAACTATTTTTTATATTGTTCGTAAACCCCGCTGATACGTGTCGCCCCACAATTGATTCTTCTTTTTTTAAAAAAAAAACAAAAAAATAATAATAAAAATCTCATTTAAAATTCTTAGGGATAAAATGCTCTCAGAGCCCCAAAATAATCATAAATATACCCCCTTTTAAAAGCATGCATGTATGCAAATTGACACATACTGTTCACCTGTTTTCATTTTACTAATTATAAAAAAGTAAAATAAACAAGTTACTAATCTAATAAGTTATATAGGAAAACACTTTATTGACTACATATATGTTATATATATGATTGGTCCATTCATGTTTGCTTTATGAGCAGAGTGGAGACGTTGCGTCATTGTTTCCAGATTGGAGATTAGATTTCTTATTACTTTAGTAAGATTATATACAGCGACAAGAAAGATTTTCTTGATATTTGATTTTCAATAATTTTGCATGGTGGGTGAAAATGTATTTTTCTTTTAAAGACAACTCAACTTATTAAAGTAGAATGGTACTTGTTGCCTGACAAATACAATCTACGTACCTAACCAGTTTTCAATTCAAACGTTATTTGCAAGCAAATAGTTTTAATTAAAGTATTCTTAGGATTCAGTGTAAAATGATTTGTCTTTTTACTAGCATAGTATCTTTAATTATGAAAATCAGTCAAAACTTGTTTACAATCTTAAGATCACCTAATGATGACTAATGTCACGATCCATGTGAAAACAAACACTACGCAATGCATGTGTAAGCACACATGAAAGTTAAAGGTAGAGAGCATTCTGCAGTATAAAGAAAATGTTTTCAGGTGGACCAAAAAAAAAGTTGACATCATGATACGAATCATGAATAAGCAAAGATACATGGAATCCAATGTATCTTAAACAGTATTTTAGTCCCACTTAACATGACAATAATGACTAACTAAACGTTAAATGTAATGCTGATGTAACACCTCAAATTGTAACAAAAAATATGTAATGAAACGTTAAATCTCATTTGAGCAACCACTGCATAATAATTTTATTTATTTGTGTTTGAAAATGACGGAATAATATAATATTTAGGATAAATTACGTGATAAATAGAAAACAGAGAGATCGATAATGCATGATATTCATGTCACCCTAAGACCCTACCTAATGTTCATATATATCTTAAAGGAAAAAAATGAAATCAAAGATCTAAGGAAAGTATCAAAAACATTTTAAAAGGTGAAGAGATTTTTACCTAGCCGGGTTCTTGGTGATACAAGAAACTTGAAGAAGATGTGAAGAAGAAGAAGATCCAAAGCCACGGTGAGGAGAAGTTATGGACGACGGCTTCTGCGTCATCAACACCGGCGAGGTCAGAAGCAAAGCTATCGACATCTCCGCTCTTTCTCTCTCTCTCTCTCTCTCTTTCTATCTCTCTCAACAGATCTCTTTGATTCTTTCTCTCTCTCTCTCTCGTGCTTTGCGCGTTACAAGGTGGAATATCTCTCTCTATATATACAAAGTAAAGTTGACTTGAGTTGGAGTGTTCTGTCTTCTCATTGATTATTCTAAATATCTGATTAATTATAGTATTACTATAGTACTCCGTAAGCAACCATTGACAACTGTTTAATTAGCTCTTAATCTATCTATCATTAACTCGTTTATTTTAATCAATTATTTGGAAGATTCGTCTAACTTCATAAATAGTTTTGATGTATAAACTTCGGTAAGAAAAGCCATTTTTCCTGGGGATAAACAAAAGTACTTAAACAATGTATTAACTACAAACCTCCTAAGTATTTGAAAATTACCTCTTTAAATTATTATTTCCGATATTTACGAACTAGAATGGTTAATACAAATCAATCTCATTTAAAACCGCAACATGTCTAATTGGTAGCCTATTATAGAAATTTATTTACGGATAAAACTGAATTATCAGTATTTAGAATGAAATGATATGAAATGATTTATTTCAGCAATTTTTTAAAAAATACTTCATTTGTCTTGAATGGAATAGAATGATCCATTCCATTAATTCTAAAAATAAATAAATAAACTATAAAAAGAATCATTCTACAAGAAAAATGATAAGGAATACATAAAATGAGTCTATTCCATTCTTTCTTTACATTCTATTCATATTATTCCATTAATTTTCATTCCATCAATTCCTAAACGTATAAATAAGTTACGGCCTATGAGAATTTTCCGGACTAGAAATGAAGGTGAGTACTCCTTTGTATGTAATATAGTTTCTGCAAAATCATGGAAAAGCGGTTCTCAAATAATTATAAATATACAAAATAATGGAGACGTTAAAAAACAACTCAATACTTTCTTCACAAGAAATGTGATGTTATTAATAATACAATGTACAGTATAACATCTTTAAATTAATACTCTATAAATTAATATACATTAAAAATCTTTATAAAATAATATAGTTTTATAGTCCCAAATTGAGTTTTTGGTTCAATTAGTATATCGATAAATTAATAATCTCTATAAATTAATAAAAATATATAGTTTTGGTGTAGTCCCAATATTATTAATTTATAGAGGTTTCACTGTATTATTATTACACAAAGTAGTGATTAAGGTGCGTAACCAACTGTCTATATAGGATGTTGCTCAAAAGCAAAGTTGTCGTTAAGCAAAATTTGGGTTTGTGTCATTGATTGAATAACGAAAGTACAAAACCCAAAATGAGAAATTACCAAATCTAAACTTTAACGCAATTGACCGATTCAACATTACATTACCGGTCGTTCGTTCCACTCTGATAAGAATCTGGTAAGTAATACACAATACTACCATATGATTGTTTTTTTTGAAAACTAATTTACGTTATTTGATTTTTTTCTTTTCACTTGAAAAATCAATTTGTAAATGAAATTCATTTGAATTTTATGATAATTTACGTTATGCTAGAACAATATTTTTTCATCGTATTTATCGAACATAAAAACAATTTGTTATTCTTTTTAAGTAACATGTGGATTTTACTATTTTTATAATGAATCTGTAACGTATAAACGTTATCAAAATAAAATATAAAATTACAAATAAAAAAACTTTGTTTACAATTTTATGATGGTTTAATTAGACAAATTACGGCAAAGTAAAATTTTAGAACTGAAGTTTCACTATCACCAAGAGTTATTTGAATTCTTGATTATTAAAATCCTAAACAAGTGTGTATGTTATGTATGGTTAGTACTCTTTTGAACATTTCTAATTTTATTTTATTTTTTCATTTTCAACTTTGTTTTGGCATAAAATATTTTTGATCTATTATATTTTCATTCTAGAATATAGTAGAAAATGAGTTTACCTATATATTGAGTTATCCTATTCTTCATTATTTTTACTTTTTCCTTTTAAAACAAAAACAAACTAAAACTTTATTCTTATTTAAAGATACTCAATTTAATAAACAATAAAATTGTATATTATTTTTTCATTGTGTTTATCGCACATAAAACAATTTTGTTATACTTTTTAGGTAACAGAAGGATTTTACTAATTTTATAATGATTTTGTAACGCATAAGCGTTATAATAAATTTTAAAATAGAAAATATTGATACATAAAAAATTAAAAAATTATAAATGACACAAATCTTTATTTTTATTTATGATCGTTTTAATTATTTTTTAGAAATAACAGAAATAAATTTTAGAATTAATATTTCACTAGCACTGATAGTTATTTGAGTTTTGGAGTAAAATATTTTTAATTTTGTTATAATTCACTATAAAATATAATAAAATGAGTTTATTTCAAAAATTTAGTAATCATATTTACCATTTAAAAATAAAGTCAAATTAACATTCAGCTTTGTTTTAAAGTTACTTAATTTTAAAGAAAATTAATAAATTTGTACATAAAAATGTTCATAAAGAATTCAGAAGTTATCAAGTAGTTTTTATATACATTCCAGTTATCTTTTAGAATTACTACAATCAAAATTACTTAAACAGATTAATATGAAACCGAAAGGCAAAAGAAAAGGACAATTCATAAACCGCAAACATCAGATTTAAATTATAATACTTTTCTAGAACTTGCGAGTATATTCTGGATGAAAAAAAAGTTAAGCAAATGATATTTGCCAAAAAAGGTAGAACCCAAGATTATAAAATGTAGTATATACTAATATAAGAAGCACATTGGTTTGGTAGCAAGTTAGCGAACATTACCACAAAGAGTATGTAGACTTGACATCATTCTTTCTTTCGAATTAAGAGGAGAACACAAGTTTGATCAGATTCCATATTGATATATAACATAGCACTATTGTTTTGACTTTTGATGATCCATCTCAGCTTCATTTTTTTTTATTTTCTTGTGCACCAATTACTTCACTAATTAACTTTAATTCGGTACATCGGCTCTCAAAACTTGTTTAGCCATAGTATCTTCAAACACTAGGTTTCCCCGAATACAGAAATTGAAAGAAGCATAATCAAATATTTTTTTTGTTCGTGCTTAATCATTATGATAAATGCTTTCAGAATCAAGTTAGAAATAAAATCATACATGTCTTTTGTAACAGTGAGCAAGTAGAACGAACATAAGACTGCATATCATTTTAGTTTACATCTTTGGAAACCCAACAAAAATAAATCTAATCAAGCCCACATACTAACCCGGGTCACGTGAAACCCGCTCTTGGATTATTCGTAACCCGACCCGGTTAGAATACCCGTTTTAAAAGTCACGCGTTCGGGAATAACATCAGTTAATGGGCCCAGGTCCCTACGTTGATACATTCAGTTAATGATGGCGTTACCGTCACAGCTAAGCTAAAGTACTCACGATTCGATAAAGGAAATGACCGCTTATAAACGGCGTTTGCTCACAGAAGAATAACAAAAAAGCAAAAATAGCGTAAGCTAAACCCCCAAGGGCCAAAACTGCACCACGATGGCCACCGTCTCATCCCCTTCCGCCTCCGTAACGGAAGGCGCGAAGACTTTAACGCCGAGGTGTACGAATAACGGAAAGCTGCGGGTGATGTGTAGGTACGGCGGAAGTATAGTCTCACTTCCGCAGACGAAATCGCCGCGCTACGTCGGCGGAGATACTCGAATCGTCGCGGTTCCTCCCTCAGCGGAAACGAGCGTCGCTTCGCTTGTTAGCCACCTCGCGGTTACGCTCGGAATCTCATACGATTTCAAGATCAAATATCAGTTGCCTGATCAGGAGCTGGACTCGCTCATCTCCGTCGAGACGGATGAGGATGTTCAGATCATGATGGAGGAACACGGATACCTCTCATGCGAGTCCTCGATTCCGAAGACTCGCGTCCGGTTGTTTCTCTTCCCTTCGAAAACTCAAGGCGGCGCGAGCCAGGGAGATCCGGCGGCGGAGGAGGCGGAGGCGGAGGGGGATGTTGATTGGCTTGGGATTGGAGGAGAGTCGAAAAATCATACTCGCGATGAGTCGACTCAGCCTGTGCTTCAGCACCCAAAGACTGATACGTGGTTTGTAGACGCGTTAAAGGGCGTGGAGATGATGCAGACTGGGCAGAATAATAGCGGAAGTAGCGGCGGAAGCGGCGGTGGGATTTGCGGACAGGAGTCGATGATGCTCGAGACTAATTCATCGTTTGGCTCGACGTCATCCTCGGTTTCTTCGAGCAAATTGCCTCCGATGAAAAGCAACGGCGAGGATAACTCGTCCAATTCTCAGGTCAAGTTTGCGCCGATAGAGTCATTGACAAGGTATTGTATTCTTCCAACTGCTTCATTTCAACCATTTCTATCGCTTGATCGATTAGTGTTAAGCTTAGGCGTTCTAAAGCTTCTACACAAGTAGTTGTTTGGGCAATGTCTAGCCAAGTGGTAGAGATGAGGGTGGTGATATTGCAGAACTGGTTTACCATGTGGGATGAAATAAAAAGTCCTCTCTTGAAGTAATCTTCAAAGGAAAACATAATTCTTGGAGCTATCCTGTTGTTGAGTATAGATTTTCTTCTGTATATAAAGTCCAGGCATGTTGTTGAATAAGTTCGTACACTCTCAGAGATCATGTTGTTGAAGTAAGTGAAAAAGAAAACATAGTTCTTGGAGCCATCCTGTTGTTGAGTATAGGTTTTCTTCTATACATATATACGATCTGTGGAAAAAGTTCATAGTCTAGGCAATCAGGTACCTTTTGTCTTGTTTGCGATTCTGTAAGGACAATGCGCTCTGGTGTATGTTATTCCTTTGTGATGTATATTTATTCTAGTATTTGAGTTTGAATTGTGTTGTGTTCCTAAGGATTGTATATATTTGCAGAGAAGATGTCAGTCCTCTAATCACGTTTAGTTGTTCAAAAGGCGATTCTTTTACTGACAAACCATTCTTCATTTCCTTTTTACTATTAACAGCGGCAATATTGCAGTCACACCAATCTCTTCTCACGAGCTACCAACAAGCCCTCATGTTTTGGAGACCAAATTATCTTCAGAGCCTGACCTAAACAGACCAGTTCCAGTTTCGGGGTATCCACCATTTCTGAACCAAGCTCAACAACAACAACATATCTACGTGGTTTACACTGGACAGCCGCCTTACATGACTGGAAACTCACCTATGACATTGCCTGCATACCAACACATGAACCAGATACACTATCAGCTCCCGCCACAGCAATACCCAGTCTATTATCCAGCTGAGCAGTATAATTCGAGGTATGTTCAAGCACCGCCTGTGAGACACAACACCGGTTTAAACACCCATCAGGTTGATTCCCCAGTGGCCCGTACCAGCAGCCCTCTAGCTCCAGAGTTTTCCTCACAGGTTTACCTTCCACCCAAACCCGTAGATTCATCATCGGCACAAACATCAAGTGAAGCTGCTGTTAGTACTACAAGCAAAGATGATTTCATCTACAACACTGACCTCGATGACGATACAGCTCGTGCTCAGATTTACAAATCTCAGCCACCCGCTCCAATAGTATCGTCTGAGTTACAAACAATGATGCTGACTGAAGCTCTGGGTCAGCTAAGCACCCACAAAGGTTAAGACTTGAGAGTATTAAAAATCAGTTTTCATGCTGCTGAAGTGCGTTTCAGGTAATTTGGTTTTACAGTTTTGTTTTGGTTCTCTTACATATATATATACATACGTCTGCTTTATCCTTGTTTCACTTCTTTCTTTCACACACTCGGTTGCTGTAATAAGTATATAACATGATGATCCTATTTTATTTCATTTCTGAAGTTTACAGGTTCTTTATAAAGAAATTTGTTATATGATTACTTTTTCTTGCCCCGTAAGAATTAATTGATATTCATAAGTTGAATCTTAACGTTGTTTTTTTTTTTTTTTTGAATGAGACGTTGATTTTATTTGATAACAAGCAGAAAATTATAAATCGGGCTTTGTATTTATTGTTCTTCAAATTTGTTAAGTTAATAAACCAAAGTTGCGTTATAATTTAGTTAATTTATACATCTCCTTCATCAATTTGATAAATCTATTAATACTCATTAATTAATTAACTTCCAACATTTTTGATTTGTAAGTTTTTTTTGGCTTGCTGATTTTTATTTTATTTTCTTACTTAGGAAGAAGAGTGAATTACATCCATTAAATTGTGATTTTTAACTAGTTAGAGGTTAGGCAGTTTTTTCTATCTCCTTTCCCCTTCGTCAACTCTCCTCTTTTGTATCTAATGCAGTGTTATTCTTTGCATATTCAAAGCATATGAATGTAAATGTTAGGATTTTAATTTCATTTCGGATTCTTGATGTTACTATGGCGTTCAATATATATATCTTTTTCAGACGTTTTATGTTTGGTTAATGTTGTTTAGACATTTTCGACAGGACTGAGGAATAGTGAGCTGAGACTATTATAAAACATTTATGGAATCATTCGACTTTTCTAACTGTGACAAGACACCAAAGCTGTCAGGACAAAACCGGTGGAATTGTAGACCACTAGTTTTTGGGCTTTTTGGTGTATATAATAAATAGAGTGGGCCTCGTATGCGTGTTTAGGCTTTCAGTTAATTGACAAATCGAGAGATAATCTCCTAACTTAAACTCTCTATTCCGATTACCGGTTATAATTAGTAATTAGACTAAACCTGTTTGGGACTATTTATGTCTTGTAAATATAATTGTCAGGTGTGTAATTTAAACATCATTATAATATCCGATATCAAATGTACTTAATACCTTACTTTTTAATCTCGTGTCAAAATTTTGAAAAACAACAACTAGTAATTGTTAATTAACTATAAAGTAGGGACTATACTATACTAACTTTCTGAGAAATTCGCTTTACATAAAGAAAATTCTCTGCCTTGCAAATCATAATTTGACCAGATCGTTACATATAATAAAATCTCAATCCCTATCTTTTTTTAATTAATTTAAAAATCAGAATATAAGCAATTCACCGTTACTTAAGTTGCTAACTTCTCGCATTACTCACAAAAAGTAAAGCGGAGAGAAGAACGATCGGACTACCAATTCGTGCGATCGTCTCGATCCGCCGTTGGATCTCACTATGTCACTCTCCAGACTCCACAAATTCAAGCTGTTCGCTGCAAATCGTAGCTTGGAGGCATCCGCCGCCAGTAACCCTTCAATGAGTCCGACGAAGAGTCCTGTGTTTCATCTCCAGCGACGCAAAACCCTGCGGATGTTATTCGAAAAGAGCTCCGACAGCCGGAGACGGAATCTCCGTCAGATCCTTGAAGAATCGCCGGAACTGGACGGAAACTCCGGGAAGAAGAAGAGAGGAAACCACCGTGCAAGACGTAAATTAAAAGAGCTGATGGTCACATCGCCGTCTCCGCCGTTTAGTGGTAGGGAGGAAGAGATAGACGGCAGCGGAGAAGTGAGGAGCGGTATCTCGTTGGTTACTGGCGGCTCCGTTACTTCTAACAGTGACGGCAGAGAATTAACAGCTCGGCGGTTCGGTTCCCCTGGTCCGGTTCAATCATTTCGGTTAAGGATTCTGAGAAAACCTTGGCGACCAGTCTTGGTTACAATTCCTGAACAATGAAAAGTCCAAAACTTTTTTTTATCCTTCTTTTTCCTAATTAAAAGGCATTAGAAAAATATGACTTTTTACTGCTTTATTTTCTTACAAACATATAAAATGTTTATCATGAGATGTTATAGTTAAAATATTTCTATCGCCGTTTCTTTTGTTTTAATTACGACTGTAAGATTTGCATGCCATGTAATCTACGATTTTATTATATTAACATCGAGATATTGTGAATATATTGAGAGATGTGGTCCAAATTAAATAAATTACGGGCAAAACAGAACAAATGTTTGAGTTACGTAACTTGCGTTACAAAAAAAAATCATTGGATCTAGGGAAGGTACCATTTGAATAGAACAAGACAAACTTACCACATGGGGGTAATATATTATTTTTATGTATATTTTTGGCATGTTGTGGCGTGCACAAATATATTTATTTTGGCGTGTAACCTATTGTATGATTTTACAAAATTGGTTTGAAAAATTCTCAACGGCTCTTAAGAGGCAATAATATGATTTTGGATTTAGTGTGTTGGATGGCAAAATGATAAAAACAGGTGGGCGTGAGAAGGAGGAGACACACACTTGCTTCTGCTTAAAGATTGTCTTCTTTTTTAATTATGTCCTGTTTAATAATAATTTTGATTCGAGTATGCAACTGAAAATTATTGTAGGTTCAGTACATTTTCCTGATGGACCCAATAGCCCACTTGTAACTGGGCCTTACAAACACATGTCAGGTATGGGCCCAGCTATTCGTCAACTTCATGTCACTAGTCATTTACAGTAAACAAATCCAAAAACGTTATAACAACGAGACGTTACAGATCATTCAATGCATTTTGGCAATATGTACACCATTGAAAGATAATCTCTCAAATCAGTCAAGTCACTGATGAACCATTAAGAAGAAGAAAACATGTTTCCGGTCATTAATAAATACAGTACATGACTCTTTCCTAAGTACGAAATAATTAGGAAAGAGTCTTCGGTTCACTTACCTATAATTTCAGAGACATATCATTAACTGTCGTTGTTCTCTAAATTACATTATTGCTTATTTTACTGCGGTTGTTTTAATTCAATTTGATTTTATCAAGGTTATGGTTAGGGGTTAGCATTAGTCATAAGAGCTGAGCTCGTCCGTGCTAATGTAATGTATTTATATATTCAAATGAAATATTTTTTATTAGAGATAACATGGATAAATATCAGATCCTTACGGTCTTATTCCAAATCTTCCAATGAAATAATTTTTTCTTACAGGTTACATTTTTTACATTTAATATATTTATGAAGAATGTTAGATAAATTTGTCGTCCAACTGCATGACGGCATTGTACCGTTACATGCGTAAGACTACCACGTGAAAATTACAGTAAGAATTAAAAAAAGGCGAGACCGAGTGAAAACTTTGGTTTGGTCCTTTTCCCATTTTGTTGTTCCCACTAGCCACGGTAATGCTCAATATCGGGTCCACCTAATCCAGTAAAACGACGACGGATACCAATAAAATATAAAGTTCTTAACCAAAAGATAAATTACTTAATTTAACCTCCCCAAAAGAAGAGAATCTCCCCAAGTCATCATTCCTTATATAAACAAAATAAAACCCATTCCTTAATCATATCTTCTTCCTCCACAATTCTATATCACTCTCATATCTTGTTACTGAGAAGAAAATTATTTTGTATTTCGTTTGCGTTAAGTTACATGGAAGGAGAGTACTTAGGAAGATGCAGCTGCAACTTTCGAAACGCTTAAAGCATATATAATTGTGTGAAGAGTATATTCAAGCATGGAAACTATGTGGTTGAGACAAACAAGGAGTCTACTTATAGTTCCAATCTTCAAATGTTTGGTGGCTATATGTTTGGTCATCTCCTTGTTAGTTTTCGTGGAGAGTGTTTATATGAACATTGTAGTAGTTTACGTCAAGCTGTTTAAACGCAAACCTGAGAAGATCTACAAATGGGAGGCAATGCAAGAGGACATTGAGCAAGGAGGTCTAAACTTTCCCATGGTTCTTGTCCAAATCCCAATGTACAACGAAAGAGAGGTACTTTCATTTTTATAGTGTTATGAACTGATTAAGTTTAGTTATGATGATGATGCAGCCATTAAACTTCGTTTCGTTTCGACAGGTTTTTCAATTATCCATAGGTGCTGCTTGCAGACTCATATGGCCATTGGATCGACTAATCGTTCAAGTTTTAGATGATTCCACTGATCCCACTATCATGGTACATAATCAACTGTTTTGAACTCATGCTGTAGCTATCTACTAGTACTATTATTGTTTTCACTTTATTATATTTAATAATAAGGTCATCGTTATCTCTGTTTTTTTAACCGGGGTTCTTAGCTTTGGATAAGAAACGGTTCTTAGTTTTTTTTTTAGTTTTTAACTAAGAAAAGCTAAGAACCAACTATTAAATAAGATATATAAAAGTCGTTTCTTAGCCGAAAGATATATAAAAGAAATAAAAAAATATCAAATCGAGTTAAGAATTCCGGTTAAAAACTCCGGTTAAGAAACTAGAGATAATGATGTCCTAAAGAGTAATTAATCATAAAGAGTAAGACACACAACAAAAAGGTTCTTTTCGTTTCTCTTTCGCTTTTGCTTTCACTGGCTTTCAAATAAACATTTCTCAAAAGATTTAAATGTTAGTATGTTTTTCTCATAAACACAATGATTTTAGTTATTAATATTCCAAATATTTAATGTCTTAATCGCAGGAGATGGTGAGCATGGAGTGTGCAAAGTGGGCAAGCAAAGGGATAAACATAAAATGTGAGAGGAGAGACAATAGAAACGGCTACAAAGCTGGAGCTCTCAAACAAGGTATGAGGCATAGCTACGTCAAACAGTGCAATTACATTGCCATCTTCGATGCTGACTTCCAGCCAGAGCCTGATTACCTACAACGCACTGTCCCATTTCTCATCCACAATCTAGAGCTTGGTCTTGTTCAAGCTCGGTGGAAATTTGGTAAAACCATTTTTGACTATTGACATAAACAACTGCTTTAAAAAAATAAAAAAAAATCTGTAAATTGGTTTTGAGATAATTTAAGGAGAAATTCCCTTAGATAGCCTCTTTTAGTTTGTTTGTCACAAAAATAGCTTTTAAGGAAGAAAATGACCAAAATGTTCTTTTAGAAGCTAAAAAATTCATTTATATGCATTTATACCCCTAGGGTTAACTAATTTGGACTTTAGGGTTTAGAGTAAAGGGGTGGGTTTGGGGTTAGGGTTTCAAATTTCAAAAAAAAAAATCAAAAAAATCAAAATTTCAAAAAAAAAAAATCTATTTTGGTCATTTTATTTTTTGAAGACTATTTTTGTGACAAAAACTTAAAAATGGCTATCTAAGAGAATTGCCCTAATTTAAGTGTAAAATTATACTCATATGTGTTGTTAATGAAAGGAGTCATTGGTGCAGTGAATGCAAACAAGTGCTTGATGACTAGGATGCAGGAGATGTCTCTTAATTACCATTTCATGGCAGAGCAAGAATCCGGTTCCACTCGACATGCCTTCTTTGGTTTCAATGGTAACATCCCTATCAACATTTATTTAAATACTTTATATATCCTTTATTTAATTTTTTTAAAAATATTTAAATACTTTATATCCTCTGGTCGATTTTTTTATTCTATACTATTTTATTTCTTAGTATTTGTTAAAAAAGAAACTATTTGCTCTAGTTTCATTGTGTCGCTAAAAGCAAGCCAGACTTTACTGTATAAAATGTATTGTGTTTATATTTATTGGATATAATCTGATATTTTAAATTATAATATAACTCAAAACCAAGTAGTTATATAACTCAAAAACCATCATACAATATAACTGGAGGGTTGCAGGGACTGCGGGTGTATGGAGATTAGCGGCGATGGAAGAAGCCGGAGGTTGGAAAGATAGGACCACCGTAGAGGATATGGACTTGGCCGTTCGTGTTGGTTTACACGGCTGGAAGTTTGTCTTCCTCAACGACATAACGGTAGATTTCAATTTTTTTTTTTTTTTTTTGTTGGACTATAGTTAATTAATGATTGTGTCTAAACCTAATTAAAAGAAGAATTCTTAACTCGTATATACACTCCTAATCATAATATTGATATTCGTCACATGTGTTGTTTGTTTGCACATACTTTATGTAAAGTTGAACAGTATGATAACGTGCATATTCCGTTGCCATATGTTAAATAAATAAATAAATATTTTAATATACTATAACAAGATAGTGGTTATTGTAGGTGAAAAGTGAGCTACCAAGTCAGTTTAAGGCTTTCAGATTCCAGCAACATCGATGGTCATGCGGTCCAGCTAATCTCTTCAGGAAAATGACTATGGAAATTATTCACAACAAGGTAGTACTATTCTAAATTTATTTCATTTTGATATAAAGACGTGCCCAAAGTTTTGGTGCCAACCATCTTTTATTCATGCACCATAAATATATTTTTATGAGAGACAAATTAAACACCCGAATGCATGAGGTCAATTTCAGTTTATAGTATGGTTTAATCTTTAAATAAATTAAATAACGTTTTGGTAATATTGCATGTGATTTGCTAATGTGAACAGAGAGTAAAGATCTGGAAGAAACTGTATGTGATCTACAGCTTCTTCTTTGTACGGAAGATCATAGTCCATTTCTTCACGTTCTTTTTCTATTGCGTCATTCTTCCTACGAGCGTATTCTTCAACGAAGTCAACATTCCGACTTGGTCAACCATCTACCTTCCTTTTATGATCACTCTCTTCAATGCCATTGCCACACCAAGGTTAGTGCATGCATGCTCCTTTTACATAGCCACAACATGTTACTTGTTCAAGTTACACTATAATATTGTTATATTGATATAGAATTATTTGTGTAGATCATTCTACCTCGTGGTTTTCTGGGTCTTGTTCGAGAATGTAATGGCTATGCATAGGACTAAAGGAACATTCATCGGATTACTCGAAGGAGGAAGAGTAAACGAATGGGTTGTCACCGAGAAATTAGGAGATGCTCTTGAAACTAAGTTACTTCCACAAGTGAAAAAAACTCGCAATAGGATTCTTGAGAGGTAATTAATATCAAAGCATAAGGTAAATAATGTCACTAAAAATTATTAAATAGTTAAACAAATTGTTTTTGTTAATTTGCAGAGTAAACTCAAAAGAGATGATGGTGGGGATATACATACTGTGTTGTGCATGCTACGACTTTGCATTTGGGAATACATTGTTATACGTTTATCTATCCATGCAGGCTCTTGCATTTATTATATGTGGAGTTGGTTTTGTCGGAACTTAAAATGTTCTCTATATATTAGACATCTTATTCTAAATTAACCAAGAAAATAACATTGTAATATATCCGTTACATATTTAGCTAAGCACTGCATACACTGAAACTAGTACGAGTACAACTCCTTTTTCTAGATTATAGAATTCAACACTAGCTATCTTGGTTTTATATTTGTACAATGTGAGTTCTTCGGTATGGATGGTGCGCCTAAGATTCTGTAAAGTGTAACATGTGGAATGTGATGATGATTTTGGATTCACTAGTTTCCTCCATTTTTGTCATGTTCATTTACATTTTTTCGTTCTTCTGTGTCTGTCTTTGTATCTGGTTCCGATTCTTTTAGTCTTCCACTAATTATCATCTTTTTGGTGACTCCAAAGTAATGTCTCCATCATCTTTTTAAATTATTTTGACAGCTTGTAAAGGGTTTTAGACTTAAGTTGAAAGTCCTACGGTAAAGGCAACACTATTTTCCTTTAGGACAAAGAATATAAGATCATCTTTAACCCAAGAAACCCAAAATGAGTTTTTTTTTCTTTTCTTACTAAAAAATAAAATAAAAAAGAATCAATCGCGGGTCGCCACGTATCAGTGGGACATGTAAACAATGCAAGAAACTCTCCAAAATCGGTTCTTAATTCAGAGTTTTTGTAACCGATTCTTGCACTGTTCACGGACCCCACATGTCAATGGGACCCGCAAACAGTGCAAGAAATCCACTAAGAAACTTGGGTTAAACATGCCCTAACGCATAAGTCAAAACTTTTAAACAACCAAAAGTTAAGGTACATTTTCATAAACTTTTAGAAAGTAAAGGGATCGGTTGTTTAAATATAAATAACTAGAAGACTGATGCTGGTGCACATTATTGCCATATCAATTGTATAGTAAAATTTACGGACCAAACCCAAGAACTAGAGGCGAGATTCTCAACAAAGGTTCCAAAGTCTCTTCTGTGAATTTTCTTGCAAATAAAACACATTTCGAACTAGTAACATTCTCACCACGACCATAATACGGACATTCATCTGTAAACCGGATACGGTTAAGAAACTCGTCGGTCACATCAGGCCAAATGAACCGGGCAGGATGTGGACCGGCTCTGGACCAATCAACCCAAGTCAAGCTCCTGTTTGAACTCATCTCTCCATACAACATGTGAACAAGTGTCGGGATATAATGCTCGTCCATGTAACAAGGCGGTTTGCAGTACTGATCGAATATCTTGTAGTAAACCGTGTCTTCGATTATACGAAGAGCAAGCTCGCGGGTTGTTTCAAACCATTGTGATCCTTTTCGCCAATGTGTGATATTGATTTGTGGAAACATTTTGGGGTTGTAACGGCCTCGACCAGGCGTTCTTGGATCGTCAAATGAACCGATGTAGCTGAGGTTAGTGCCGGTTAAGTAATCGTAGATGGTTGTGAAGTTGAAGAGTGGGATGCAAGAATCGGACAAGAGAACGAATCTTTGGTTTGATTCGTCGAGGAGAGCGTTGGCTAAGAGTCTTCTCTCTGCGTCTACCATTGTTGATGTTCCCCAATACACTGCCTGGTTCACAATTTTTCCACGAACCACCATTAAATCATGCAAGGTTATTATTGTTTTATCATTACAAATTAAAGTATCTATACGGTTCAAGGTTTTAGGGTTATTTAATCTAGTACTCCCTCCGTTTCATATTAGTTGTCGTTTTAGGTTCATGCATACAAATTAAATATTTTCAAAATAAAAACACTATTATCAATACACATAACTATATATCAACCAATAGAAAAATAGAGTAGATAAAATTACCAATAAATTTTCCATTGAAAACCGAAAACGACACTTATTTTGAAACAAAAATTCTACTCCAAAATGACATGTAATTTGAAACGGAGGGAATATTGTTTTCGTTTAAATTATTAACTTATGATTAATTAGAATATACACGTTTTCTTATACGTTTATCAATTATTTAAATCCGTAAAAATCACTCACGCTAGTGATGGGTTCATGCAAGGGTTGCAAATCAAGATCTATACACACATGCTACGTGGAAAAACACATCCTGTCAAATCTAAGAATGTATGTAACCTTTGGTAGAGTAATGATATAGTTGCAGATGTTTACTAATCATACAGGGTAAACTATATAGGAGTAACTAATAAAAGAAGTAAGAAGTTGTTAATATTATCACCTGGCTTGGGATACTTCTTGAGTAGAAGACGGATGTTTCAGGGTAATGTTCTTGAAAAGATGGATTAGTATGAACATATATTGAATAAAACCCTTCATGTCCTTCGAAGAACTTATCCCACAAATCAGCCAGTGGGAGCCCGCCACCTGTCAAAAACATGAAAGCCACTTTTATAACCATCTTCGCATCGTTGTTATGTCTCCTCCAGAACCATGATGATGATGGTGATGATAATGACGAGATCTTAGAGAAGAGTTCTTGATCAGTCATGTTGTGTTGAAGTACTTGAGTTTGTGACTGATCTTGTTTGATCTCCAGCGTTGTTGAGTGGTTGAATAGTAATGTGGACCGTAAGGTTTGTTGTGTCTTGGTGGATGACATGTGGAAGGCTTTTAGTTGTAGACAAAGGAAGAGACCAATTGAGAAACCGATGATAAAGAAGAGTGAGCGTAAGACATGACTGCCATTTTGTAAGAGAATCAACCTCAAGGGCTTTGATGAGATCAGCAAATGTTCTTCTTTCTTGCTATTTTGATCAACAATGCCCATGGTGGGGAGAGGGTGAGAAAGGTGGGTTGTGATCGTTAAAGGATTTTGCAGATGTGTTTACAAGTTGTAAAAGAATAACACAGTGTTTTGGAGTGTATTAGAGGAAGTCAAATAGAGGATATTAACAGGGTTGAGTATGGTATGAAGACGTCACCTTATGACTTTGCTACATTAAGCATTTATATATACATATATATAACGATTTTTGTGTGTAAACAGTACATAGATAACGAGCATGTGTGTTAATACGAAACTTAGGTTTTAGATGTTAACGTTCTTACGATTTGACGAAGTTTTTTTATCTTTGCCCATAGGAGAGAGTTAGAGGTACAATAGATTGCAGTCCAAGTAAAGGTGATGAAACGATTTTAGTTCCCAAATGAAATGGTATTTTTTTTTTAAAGAGAAGGAAGAATGTGCAAAATGTTCGGTGCAGACCTACGAAACGGAGGAACAAGATTTCATGCCTAATTTTAGGTGCACTTTATTAATGTCATTGCCAGAACTTTCTCTCCCTATCCTTTTCATTTAGGCGATATAGTCAAAATACAATTAGTTGTTGTTCTGATATTAACTTTGCTTAGTCAAGGCACAAGTAAGTTTTATAAAGACCAAGCTGGGGAATTTTACTTGTAGTTAATCAAGCGTTTAAACTATTAGTTTGATAAAAAAAACATTATATGGTGAGAAGAAAGCCAACATGTAGTGATTGAATCGATTTCTCCTTATTTGATTGATTACTTAGTCCATTGTACAAGTTATTACAGAGCAATAGAGTAGAACAAGAGAGAGAGACTAATAAGATCAATGATGAAACAAAGTGGTAGTTGTTTTGTTGATTTCTGTTTGCTTAATTTTAAGCTCCGGAGGTAAGAGCAAGCTCTATTTCCTCAAGTGATCGTCCCTTAGTTTCCACCACGTTTCCTGCAATGTACATGACGGCAAGGACACACACTCCTGCGAAACCCAAGTAGACACTGCTGATTCCGAACTTAGTCACAACGCTTAAGAAGTAGAGTCCAATCACAAAATTTGAGATCTGTTGGGAACAACAAGAGAGAAAAGACAATTAGAAATGCATAGAAGAAACTCTGTTCTGAATCATAGAAACTTGTAGATATATATACCCAGTGCATGCCGAGAGAAAGAGCGACGGCTTTTGCTCTGATCCGGGATGCGAATATCTCTGGAAGAAGAAGAGCTGGTACTGGGCCAGCACCAAGTGAGAATGACAGGACGTATCTGGTTCAACAAACAATCATAATAAGAGTTAGCCAAGTCTGAAACAGAGAGACTCTAGAGTGTGTCGAGAACATAAAAAGATTGATCGACTTACAGAACAGTTCCAACAACAGCGAGAGTGCCTGAATATGCAGCAAGAGCCTTCCATGTGAAGGACAAAGAGAGCAACAGCATAGACAACGCCTTTGCCATACACAAACCAAAAAGTTTAAGTTAGCCCCCATTAAGCACAAAAATGGCGATGCAGGTTGAGGTTTGTAACATGTACCATTCCACCAAAGCTAGTAAGTAGAAGACTTTTCCTTCCCATTTTGTCCATCAAGGACGAAGCAACAGCAGTTCCTGCAACAGGATTCTTATCAGGTTATTCGCTCGATTATGTTAGAACTCAGTGGGAACAGAGAAGAGGAAAACGAACCAAACACGTTTGATGCTCCAACAAGAGCACTGGCTGCAACATCAGATTGGATTCCGGCGCTGCGGAACACAGATGTAGAGTAGTATACAACTGCATTTATCCCAGCTAACTGCTGAAACAAGAAGAGGGCTGCACCTACGCTTACAACTACAAAAACAAGAAGTTGAAATAAACTACGTAAATAAGACCAATCCGATGAGAAACTTCTTAATCTGTTTCCTAAAAAAAAAAAAACAATGAATCTCCAGCAAGTCTTGCAATACCTTTCCAGTAGCGGCTGCTGAATAGATCAAACCAACCTGCCTCTGGCTCAGAAGTACCTTGGCCAGAGGTTGATAAGTCACGCACTAGTTCAACCACTTTTTCTTTACCATACAGAGTTTTGATAGCCTTTTCAGCTTGAGTAAGTTTTCCTTGCTGCAAAATTGATTTCCCTGATTAGTCAAAAAATGATATCAGTCAAGTCTGTGAGTTGCGTTCCAGGAGCGTACCTGAACGAGCCACCTTGGGCTTTCTGGGGAAAAAGCCATTCCTATGGCTAATAGAACGGAAGGGATAACTGCAACACCAAACATCGTCCTCCACCTAGAAAATCACGAGATCAGAAATTACATAAACACAATATGAAACCCAATATATTGTTCGGATGAATCAAAAAGGATTCACATACCATAGAGGGTTTGCTGCAAGGGGCAATCCAGCTATCAAGGCTGCAAGTATTCCTATACATATGAACAACTGGTTCACGGATCCGAGGGCACCGCGGATTTCAGTTGGTGATATCTGACACACATTATCACACGCTTCAGCAACACAACATATTTAAAAAACGTCTTAACATCACAAACTAAAATTTTTTATGAAACTCAGTGTCAAAGAACAACCTCGGATATGTAAAGTGGTACAATGGCTGATGAGATTCCGATTCCAATACCTGCGAGCAGACGTCCCACAATCATAGTCTGCACACTCTGAGCTGTTGCACTACGTAACAAAAGAGAGCCAATGCGTTAAAAACAATCACTTAATAAAACTTCCCACCAATAGGTATGACTAGGTGCTTACCATAAGAAAGCTCCAATGGCAAGTGGGATAGCATCCAATTGAAACGTTCTTGTCCGTCCGAATTTGTCAGCTAATGCACCTCCGGTGAATGAACCGACCGTTGCACCAGCAAGCAACGCGCTAACAATCCATCCTGCTCATTAGCAATCACAGAGATAACGCTACATTCAGTTGATTACTCTCAATGTTTAAAGAGGAGTAAGAGAAGAAGCACACTTGCCTTGCAAAACAGCATTATCGGCGATGCCAAGATCCTTAGCAAGGTACTCAAGAGCACCGTTAACTACCCTGATTCAATCCAATGGAAACTTCATCATCCATATCTATAAACATCCATAGATACAAGTGTAGTTACTCATACCCGAGATGATAACCAAACAAGATAGCACCAAGACAAGCAACACCAACAAAGGGTAAAACAGTCCCAGAGCTTTGCCCTTGAGATCTCAGAGGTATAGCTTCTTCTTCATCTCCACCTACAATTCAAATATCATCAGATGATTACCTCCAAAGTCAACAAACATAGCAACTTCGAAGAAGTTTATCCCCCAAAGTAATACATCTATATAATCTAGTAAGAAGTTTCTAAGCAATCAGAGAAGAATCAAACTGTAATTCGAAGACGAACCAGAGGAGGCTTGGGCTCTAACCGATCGAGCTTTGACCGAAGAGAGACTGTGGATCCCGTTTTCAGCGCGAGCAAGTTTAGCTCCCATGGCTTTCGAGGTAGAACAGTGGAGTGGTGCGAAGCAAGAGCCGGTGGCGAAGCGAATTCCGGTAGTAGTGGCCGATCTGTTGTGGAGGTTAGAGAAGTTACGTCTCTGAAACGCAAACGCGGCGTTGCCTTTAACTGCTGCTGCATACGTTGACGACTGCATTTTCTTTTTTTAACTTTTGTTTTATAACCGTATATGCAAGGAAAAGAGAGAGAGATAAGTCAAACAAATCGAGAAAAGAAGGCATTAAATCAAACGATGAAGACGCAATATCACGGAATTGCGATAATCGATACATTGATGGCGAAAGAGAGTAAACGCTCTCTTCCGATCGCGACTGGTTAACCAAAATCGAGTTTTCAACTTCAGATTTGGAAAAAAAAAAAAAACAGCAGAGAAAGAGAGACCAAAGCGAAACAAAACAATACCAGAGAAACTTCGGAGACTCCGCGGAGAGATGGAGATGATGCTCTGAGAGAGCAAGCTTTATCAGATATTTTGATGCAGAGAAAATAAACTCACCTCAGAGCTTATTGTCGTTTTCATAAAAATATACCATTTCCAAGTATTATTTATTAAATAGTTGGAAGTTATAGTTTGGATTTTTTATGTCAATCATTCATAATTATCCATAACCAAGAAACACGTTTTTTCATCATTATTTACTGAATGTGATGGTGCATGTTGTTGATACATTTTAACTGGTACGAGAGTTCTGAATTGTAAATACAAACTGTAATAACCTTTTGTTTTACAATTTTTTTTACCATAAATCAGAATATCTATTTATTGTCATGATCATCTGATTTATGGTGATGATTCCTTTCCATCTGGAACACAGTCGGCTGCATGTAGAACTATGCAATTCAGAGAAATATGAAATGATTGGTGCAAAAAAATGTATATTAGCAGAGTATATAACGGTAAAAATATGTAAAAACGCTATAAAAAAAATAGAGAGGGAGGGAGAATAAATTAAAGAAAGAAAAGTAAAAATGCCGCAGTAGACTGACTATTTGGCAAGGGTGGATTTTCTGGTCTGGATTAGATTTTGGATGACGTTGGCCGCACCTGATAAGAGAAGACTTACCACTAACTCACGTGCCGTATAGAGAAGGCCTCATAAAAGCCATTTATCATATTATTGTGGGCTACGATTAGAAGGCCCATTAACTTATATAATCCGACCATTCCTAACATCTTCGTCTCTCACGGTCTCACACTGTTCATCCTTGTTCTATCATCTCATACCAAAGAAAAATCTCTTCATTTGTTATTTTCGTAAGCCTGAAAGATTCGAACACTCCAGAAGAAGAGGTTAGCGACTTTATGTCTTCTTACACTGAGAAACTATTAAGTAATCTTCAGTAACCCTTGTAGTTAATCACTAATCTCTGATTCTTCTTTTCGATTACACTTACTTTATTTCTGCTGCGGGTTTCATTAAGCTTCGATTCTTCGTTGGTTTTATGATTTTGAATTCCGTGAAAACATGTTATATCTTCTTTGTAATATGTTCGATAATATTTATCAAAACGAATGTTGTAGTGATTCTGGAATTTGAATAAACCATGACAATACGTTTGCTCACTAAAAGGTTAAATTTTTATAAGAATAGTGTCATGATTTTGCAGGGTAGATTAGTAAGAACGATAATTGATTCCATTTCTTTCAACTCCAACAGCTCTCGATGTTCTGCTCAGCGTATACACCACCAAGTTGCATGTACAATTTTCATGTCAACAAGCCCGCTTGTCGGAAACCGAGGTTTAGGGTTTGTTCATCTACTACTTCTAGCGAGAGTGACAGGTTCAAAGTAGAGTACACTCCCTGGCTTATCGTAGGGTTGGGTAATCCAGGAAACAAGTATTATGGAACAAGACACAATGTAATTTAAGAAAATTGCAAAGTTAGATTGGTCTCTCTGCAATTCTACAAGTTTGTGTTTTTTTTCTTTTCAGGTTGGTTTCGAGATGATTGATAAGGTGGCTAGGAAAGAAGGTGTTTTGATGAACACAATACAGTCCAAAGCTCTGATCGGAATAGGTACTTAAGCTCTCTTTTTGCTTTTTGTTCTTTGGGTTTGAATGAAGCATGAGAAAAGCTGATGACTTTATATAAATGTCTGATCAGTACAGGTGCTATTGAAGAGGTACCTATCTTGTTGGCTAAACCTCAGACTTACATGAACTTCAGCGGCGAAGCGGTTTGTATTTGTTTATCATCAAAATCTTCTCATATCATAAGCTACACGATCAAAATTCTCATTAGCCTAGAACCGTTATGTTTGTTGTTTAAAGGTTGGATCTTTAGCTGCACACTATCAAGTACCATTGCGCCACATTTTACTGGTAAAAGTTACTGACATTAGCATCCTTACTAAGTAGAACAATGTTCTGAGTGAAACCCTTTTATTGAAGCTTAATGTGGTTGTCTGCCCTCGTAGATTTACGATGAGATGGCTTTACCGAATGGAGTTTTGAGACTTCAACCGAAAGGAGGTCAAGGCTATCACAACGGGTATGTATGTCTAAGTTTGGTTCTCTTCTCTGGTCTAGAAGCTGATGTTGGTTTTGTATTTGTTGCAGAGTAAAGAGTGTAATGGGGAATTTGGACGGTCGTAGAAACTTTCCTCGACTAAGCATAGGTGCGGTTTTGGTTCTGTTTCAAGTATTCTTTGTTTCTCTCTCTGAAGCTTAGTGGTTTGTTGATTTTTTTGGTCAGGCATTGGTCATCCACCTGGAAACATGGATATGAAAGCTTTTCTTCTTCAGAAGTTTAGTCCATCGGAACGGAAACAGATTGATGAATCACTCGAGCAAGGGAGTGAAGCAGTGAAGACTCTTGTGCTCAGTGGATTCAGTGAAGGAATCTCAAGGTTTAATCTTGTGCAGAAGTATAAATTCCACAAAGTATGATTCAAAAAATTAACAGATAAGGAATACAGATTGGTTTAGCAATTTTCATTTTGATGTGAAACAATGTACAAGTAGACATGATTTCAATAGCATAGCAACGTATCAGTACTCTGTTTTTTTTTTTTAAATAGTCATTTTAACATTTTTCTGATTACACAAAAAAATATTATTTTATAATTTCAATGTAAATTATACTTGGTTTTAAATTTTATTTATTTTAAATACTATTAATCAAATATAATTAATTAATAGAAATAATTGTATTTCAATTATTATTTTAATATGTGTAAAATATGTTTAATTGACATTTTTAAAAGGTGATGGAGTATCTTATAATGCCTTATTTGTCCAAAAAGAGAAACATTAGAGCATGTTTAATGGGAGTCTCTTAGGGTGAGTCTCTTAGCGGGATTTAAGATACGGTCTCTTA
>MU106720.1:0-92334 GCA_012274485.2 Sinapis alba
TTGTCACCTTACACAATATGAGATTAAGAGAGATAAGGTGAAGCATTCTACGTTAAGTGTGGTCAATTGTTATTACTTCTTATGTGAGCTGAGTGACTCAAATGAAGCCTCAACCATCCATCTCCGGTCATCAGTCATTAGTTATTTGTGAAACGAATTGGGCTTAAAGCCTAGTGCTTCTTCTTAACTTCGGATTCGTAAAAAATGAGAGGGATATGGGGGCAGTTCAGTTTTTGCTGGTGTGAATCAGTGAGCTTATTTGTAGAGTAATACAACATATTCAATTTGATAAACCATTTGTTTTCCTCTTATGGACTATGGAGTATACATAGGTAACATAACACTAAAAAATTGAAGTTTGTTTAGTGTTATGTATACTCCAGGAGATAAGCTGTAATTTCCTTCCCTGCTGTGACTGTTACAAATGATGCCTCTATTGGAGGAAAAGAAGATAAATAAATACAGTTAAAAAAAAGTTATAGGCATCAAACTCTTTTTTTTTTTTTTTTTGCATACGTTACACGACCAACTATATATAACAGTACTGGCCTGAAAATAGTAATACTAGATTACAGGGTGCATGCATGGTAAGAAGAGCCGATATACTTGGGAGTTAGTTTGTGTTGAAAATGTGGCAATCGAGACAAGAACTCAGAAGACAAGAAAGAGTTGTCGCCTTACGTCTCGGAGAGAAAACTACGGAACACAAACATTGGGAAACCACAAACGAAGAACACAATCCCAAATTATGAATCTTCTATTACCTCTCTCTTCACGATTCTAGCTCTTTATATATTCCACAAAGGTTTTGTTTTGTTATATAATCTGATCATGAATATACCTGAATTTACGTTTAGCCACATCGAATAATTCCAAACAAAACCAACTCTAGCAGTATTTTGCAAATATGTTTTTTTTTTAATAATAATAATGTTCTCAATGAAATCGCGCCAAAACTTGTGTTGTGTCATTGGCTATTGAGGACTAGTCTGTTACAACTTACAACATTAAATAGCACATTTATTTTAGAAAAAATATGTATCTCTAAGGAGTAGTACGTTGCCTATAGTAGATTTGTTATAGCAAAAGGTTTTGACAGCTTTCTCACCTTTCATCGCTTTTAAGGCTTTCCTTTACCATTTCAATCATGTGCTTGCCACTCCATGCACAATCTCTTTAATCAAAAGACACCCACCAAAGTAACCTTTTTGTCATTTACCATTAGTAATTCTTGCGGATAATGCTTTGTCAAAAGAAGTTTTCTTTTATATTCGTGAAATATGCTTTTACAATATTTTGAATCTTTAGTGGAGCTTAGAAAGGTTCCACTTGACTAGTATATATGGCCAAACCATATACACGACGTGGAACCAAAAATTTCAAGAGAATCTCATGTTTTTCAATAATTTTTTGCAAATGTTAAATAGCTCTCCCACGAAAAATACTACGAGTTTATCTAAGTTTATTGTTATGTCCATATAAAAGAAATTTAACTTATAATCAGGTAATGTATCATGGAAATAAAACTAGCACAAGCGTGCAATCATTCGTGCTCGAAATAATTTAGAATCTTGTGTGATAAAATCTGATGATCCTGATCAGGTCCGGTCCTATATATAATTAACCGATTAAATCATAAAGGAAAATTTCACCCTCCAAAAAATTCATAAAGGAAATTATGATATAAATTACTATACTAACTCTTTTTGATATCATTTAGTTCTTATTACAATATTTAGTTCTTATATAAAACTTGGTGTATAAACTTAGCCCACAACCTGTCTTGATTATCTGAGAACCAATATGTTCATAAAGATGAATTAACATTACAAAGTTCACACACACAAAAACAGGAAATCTCCTATTTGTAAGTGGTCCTTGATGATTTTTGTTTGCATGAAAAAGGTAACTTTTTACAAACCATCAGACCCGATGCCAAACCAATAATTACATATTGTTTGTTTCCTTTGATGCAAAGAGAGACATTTTGTTTTATTTTAAGATACTTTATTTTAACAATAATAATAGTGTTTCAATCAAAGGCATGTTTCTTTCTAAGATCGGACTGGTCAAATATGAAATTATGAATCATGAAACAGATAGATAGCCAAATTATTTCTACAATGATTATGCAAATGGTTATATCCGACAACGAGTTATATTCAGATGGAACTTTGACCACGCGTTAGATACTAAAACAGTTGTATTTATTATTCAAAAATAGTCGAATTTAACATAAATCTGTGGACGATAAGAGAATAAAATGTAATTTTGTCCAAGGGAAACCATATTGTGAAAAAAGTAAACCCAAAAAAAAACTTGACGCCAATTATAACTAAAAATAAAATTTGAAACCTAAAACTAGAAAAAGATAACTCAAGACTAATCAATATGTTTTATTGTTTTTGTGATATTCGTTGTGTGCCCAATCCTAATAAAACTCTGCGCATGATTATGTGTATATGCTGCATATAATATGCATTTACTGTAACCTAAAGAAAGGTGAAGAAGAGATGAAAAAATAATACTAGTATCAAACAATTTAGTACTTTTTACATTTTCTATAACAAAAATATATTTTCTATAAAAAATACATTTAATACTAAGATAATTTTTCTTTATTTTAGTGAGTAGTCTCATTCACTTTGTGGTATATTGTTTATTCATTGTTTCATATGTTTTGGACCTTTTCTTTGTTCTTCTGTAACTTTTTTGTCACTATCTAATTATTTTATATATCTCATTAATGCGTTTCAGTGAATACCAGCTGCTTAGTCGTTTTTACTTCTGATTTTTCATATAACAAAGAGTCATATAACAAGTTCACCGAAGAAAACCCTTCAGAGTTCAGATCACTCATGACAACAACAAATTCGATTCACAAACGTTCAAGAAGGTTCTGTCTCTTCTTCTCCATTCCTTTATATTTGATTCAGCAGTCCTGTCTTAACAAGTTTCTGTGTTGTCCACCATTTTTCCAGTGATCCAGTCCTCAAAAAATCTCTCAAAAACAACAAATCAAGTGAAGCCGTTCACAACATCGATAGATTTCACATGGTCTGAACGGTCAACTTTGTTTGTTAAAACTTTTTCTTCAATATCCCTCATCAAATTAACATAACTTTTTGTTCTTTAGGATCAAACTCTGAAGAGAGAGATAGAACAACTCAAATCTCTTGTAAAATGCAGAAAACTACAGCCCCAGAGAGTGTCGTGTGATGAGGTTTGAAGAAAGTTTTTCTCTAAAGATTGTCTCAAGTTCCTTAAGAAAATCAAAACAGATCTTAAATCTTCAAAACTCTTTATTTGCAGCTTGATTTGCTGATTCAAGAAGATGAACTTTTAATACGGGGTGAGTTGGAGACAGTTCTTAGACGCAAACTGTTCTTGGAAGATTGTAGAAACGAAGATCCTTCTATCCCCAAGGTTATAGAAAACAACTAACCTTTGGCTACCTTGTAACACAAGTAAGCCATTGAGTATCTTCTCTAAGATGTTTTTTATGGTTTCTTGATTTAGGAAGCAAAGAAACTGGTGAGTGAAATCACAGGCTTGGAACTGCAAGTGATGTACTTAGAAAGATATCTTCTTTTGTTATACCGAAGGTTCTTCAACAACAGAGTTACAAGTAACTCAGAACCAGAGGAGAAAGAGATATCAGAGGATCTTCTTGTGTCTACTAATCTCATTGACTCACCAAAAACTGCGGTCTGCAGCCCGCAGAAAGTTCTAGAGGACTCTGGAATATTCCGCAGCCACTCATCGTTGTCTCATTGTTCAGGCTATTCCTTTAGGATGTCTCCACAAGTAATGGACTCATCATACCATCACTCTCTTCCTTTCTCAATGCTTGAGGTAAAAGCAACTCTAGGTAAACTGATTTTATTGAGTTTAAAAAAAACTAATATGCTTTTTTCGGTTACAGCAAGCTGATATAGATGTGATGGTTGGGACATATGTTTCTGAAAATGTTACCAAATCACCAAACAGTTTGTCTGAAGAGATGATCAAGTGTATCTCAGAAGTATTTCGTAAACTTGCGGATCAAGAATCAGTGGATGATGATCAAGAATCTTCTAGTCCATTTCTCAGAAAAGGGAAGCTGAAGGTTACTAGCCGACCTTACGACAAATTACTAATGGTGAAATCTCTATGTAGAGACTCTGAGAAGTTAAATGAAGTTGAACCTTCTTTAAAACATTTCAGGTTTCTATTAATAACAACTTCTCTTGGTTTATATTATATAGTCAGACTATGTTACTTGTTCAACTGTGTCGTTGTGTCTTCAATGTAAAATGTTTAGGTCGCTTGTTAATAAGTTAGAAGGAGTGAATCCAAGGAAGTTGAATCATGAAGAGAAGCTAGCTTTCTGGATCAACATACACAATTCTTTGGTTATGCATGTAAGGGTTCTGAAACTAAATTTTAACTTGATAAATCTCTGTAAGACATTAACTTGTGTTCTTGGGTTTACTTTTGTTCTTTTGCAGTCGATTCTTGTCTATGGGAACCCTAAAAACAGTATGAAAAGAGTATCTGGGTTGCTGAAGGTAGTAGGATTATCTTACTTGAGTCTCAAGTCATAGTTAAGTAACAATAACAACGGCTTATTCTTCTGTGTAATATAGGCAGCGTATAACGTTGGAGGACGAAGCTTGAACTTAGACACAATTCAAACTTCGATTCTTCGTTGCCGTGTCTCTCGTCCAGGACAGGCAAGTTTAGTCTTCTTTCAAGTTGGCTCAGAGTTTTCGACAAGTTCATTTCAGAGCTTAAAGGACTTGCCTATTAGCAGGTGTTTAGGTTCTTGTTTGCTTCTAAACATAAGGGTAAAGCTGGAGATTTGGGTAAAGATTATGCTATAACTCACCCTGAGCCTCTTCTTCATTTCGCGCTTTGCTCTGGGAACTTGTCAGATCCATCAGTAAGCAACTCAAACATGTTCCTTGTGTAACACGCTTCCACGTGAAAGGATTATATATGTTTTAAGCAACACATGGTTCTTATAGGTTCGTACTTATACGCCAAAGAACGTGATGATAGAGCTAGAATGTGGTAAAGAAGAGTATGTAAGATCAAACGTAGGAATCTCCAAAGACAATAAGATTCTTTTGCCGAAGCTGGTTGAGTTATACGCCAAGGACACTGAACTTTGCCACGTTGGCATTCACGACATGATCGTGAACCATCTGCCTTGTGATGCAAGAAATAAAATCCTGCAGTGTGTGAACAAGAAGCATGGAAGATTCACCATTGATTGGGTCGCACATGATTTTAGATTCATGTTACTTCTCTGAGAAGAAAACATCAGATCATTAACGGAGAGTTTATTTATTTGAGAGTTGAATTGAAAAAAAAACTTGTTCTGTTGCAATCTTTCCAGTTATGGTTTCCATGAAAGATTTTGTTATGGTTAGTGGTTACAAGTAAAAATAAGTGCATATACTTCTTCTCCAAGATTAATTACAACCCAAAATCTGGCTTTGCTTTTGCCATCTGTTTTTTTTTTTCTTACTAGATAGTAAATTTCTTAATTAACAGAATATTTTGACTTACTCTGATACAGTGATACTAATAGTTTGAGAACTTTACTAAGTTGGGTTTTATGACTTTTATATTAATTGGAACAAAGCCTTTTTAGAAATTTCTTCTCTCTGTTTTTTTCTGTTTTCCTTTCCTCTATTTGGTTACATCTGATAAAACCCAACCAAGTAGAAACTTGTCTTTACAGTATGTTTCTTTTCTCGTCTAGACAGTTTGACTTGGGAGTATTGTATTGTATTATCTCAGATTATTATTGCTTTTGAGCAAATACATGCTTATCTAGTGAGTGACATTCTCCACAGATGTTAATTTCTATCTGAATTTTCAGCTTGACAATATGATATAATGATAGTTTTTTACTTTCTAAAACACACAAAGCCCAAATACAATAAAATGACAGAAACCAAGAGTGCAAACTTAAAACTTGAAAAAGAAGGATCATCTCGCATTGGACAGAGCATAATACCCTCCTCTACGGATTAGGGAAACCGAAACAAAAGAAACAAACTGGGCTTGTGCTGTAATACTACTGATCATGGCACTGTCTCCTTAGCCACTTTCATTAGGACCTGTCGGATCTTCAATGACTGCTTTACTCTTCTTCTTCTGACCAAGCATTTCATCTAGTGATGTGGGGACTCCTCTGCCAGCCTCCTGAAGGAACCTTTTAGTACCTTGCCTTAAAGCTGGATTACCATCAGCACAATAAACTACGGAATATTTCTTGTACATCGAAATCACAATTTTAATACTAAAGCTGCTCTCATCATATCAACTAAGGTTTTTAGTGATTTAAACCTTCAACTAATTTTTGATCGGATGGAAAACCTTTTAACTAAAAATTTTATGTTTTTAAATCTTCGATTATTAAATTGCTAAAACTCCGTTAACAAAATTATTTTTTCTGAATGAAGACCCGTTAAATTGAAATGCAACGTTTTATATAATCACTGAAACGACACGAGATGATTACAATCAACACATATTTTAATGGTTTAAACCTTCAACTATTATTAAATTGGATGGAAAACCTCCCCCGTGTTGTTAAAATGTCTATTGTAATTGCCAATATTTTGAAATCATTTCTCTTTATTTTATGTGAATTAAGAAAACAAACCATGTAACTATATTCTTAAAATAATCAAAATTATATATTTTTTCAATCCTTTCACCCTGTGCCGGGGGTCCAAACGTAGTATATAAATATTTCTTCAATGAACAAGACTCTGCTATCGTACACATTATCGACTATCCCCTTCGTATTATTGAGTTAATAGTCGATAATGTAGCTAGTACTGAGCTGTGTGTATCATATCTTTTCTCATATATTTAACGTGCGAATTAATCATATATATAAGTAGCTAGTATCTTTATTAGATTTAATTTGTCTATCTACGTTTTAAATTCATTAGATTTTCTGCTTATATATATAGAAAGCTCAGTTTCTGCTCGGACCGCACATCGACTAGGATCAGTTAACCATCCAAAATGAAGAAAAATATATTCCCTATCTCCTTAGTTCCAGGGTAACAAAGATTTGTTTCTTTGTCCATTGGTATGGCTGTGCTGTGCTGTGCCGAACTACCAGTTATGTATTTTACAATAATGATAATTGTTAGTATTATATACGGTGGGGAAAGTTAAAAGTATCCATAGCATTTTCTGTAATTGGTATATATGGGGCTTGTACTATTGCCATGGTTGTGACGGCATGCGTACGTACCATACATATTTGAAGACAATGATATGATATTTTTGGAAAGTTTGTTATATATTTGACAGCGATTGATCGTATAATAATTCAAAGCTTATCACATAATAATACATTCATGTCGTGTCAAATACAAGGCGTGCAAAGTGTAAACTACTCCTGATGAAGAGAAAAATGCAACTTTGTCTGATTGAAACGGTGATTTTTGTCGGTTTACAGAAAGCGACATTTGCAATCTAAATTATTAATTCAGGGTCGATCTAGCAATCGTGTAGTAGCTGCAAAATATAGGAGTTTCTTAGTATTATAGAGAAAGCAGAGCGTTCAAGTATAACATATATAGCAGTGTGAAAAAACGACACTGTTAGAAAATAGCAATTCATTTTATTTGAACTTAACAACAACAAAATGTGTATATCGATGTACTCTCTAAGATCTTAGAAGTATCATTGCTTCAGTTTTATTGTGGTTGATGTTAAGAAGGTATATATAACATTGTGGTTTATATATATATCTTATTGCTTCGTTCTTTTGGCTTTCCTTCCGCTCCTTTGTTGTTGTAAGTAGGTTTGTCATTGTGTTTGTTGTCTTTTTACTTTCTACTACTAGTGGTCATTGTATCTTTTGTCAAAAAGAAAAAATTTAATATATTTTTAACATTTTACCAGAAATATCCATTGTGGTTAAAAATGTTTATCACTTCTATAAATCATGTAACATATTAGAGTTGGACCACATGCATGTTAAGAAAAAAATATTGGACTATATTTTTAAAAACATTTTAAAAAACAAAACTGTATGTAATTTAGATGCCAAGTCAAAAAAAAAAAAAAAAAAAAATCTCGCATCTCCTATTCCAGTTTATCTGTATGCTTATTTTTCTTTCCTAATTTAATTGTAAGGGACACATCTTTTTAAGTGATTTAAGTCTCATAAATGAATGGAACGGCAGTAGTTTTAGAACTGAATGCACATTTGGAATTGCTACATATCAGCTTTTATAATGTTTCGATTTAAGTCATGTTAGGACCAGACACCAAATTAATCTCATGATCAAAAATACTTAACATGGTAGTAGTATGTATTATGGACCAAACGTATATGTTATGAACTTATGATTAAAAAAACTACCTAACTACGGTACGTAATATGTTATTCAATTGTCGTAGTTATAGTTTTGGTCACAGCGTTGAACCTTGAATATTTGATTTATTCATGTAGCTAGAAATTTCGTGGCGTATTGATGTCGTAATAATACGTCCTGAAGATGGATATTATATCCTTTCAGGTCTAATAATACGTCACGTATACGTGAATGTGAAAGGCTTTGGGATACGTTGGATCCCCCTCTGACAAACCTCTTTGTCTTTAGATTCAGAGACGTCATCGTTCTGTATTCTGAGTCCATGAGTACCATTGACAACTACCATTTTTCAAATATTAATAAAATGGATAAAGGTAAGTGATGATATTATAGGTATCGTGATATTATGATACCCTAAAATGTCAAAACTGTGCTAGCTGTCAAAAATCTTTTTCAATTTAATTAGGGGTTGACAATAAAGGATCGGATCATTTGGAAATTGGAATGTCACTTTTTCCATTTCTTTATTTTAACTGTTGCTTAACATGGATTATCGAGATTCAATATAGAGTTCTAGATACAGAAATTTAAATTATTTATCTATATAGTTTTAAAATGTATGTACTGAATCAAGATTTCATAATTTAACGTTATACAACTGATGAATATTTCTTACCTAGTCAATTTAAACTCATATTAGCTGGTCTGAGTTGATAAGAAATGTTTATTTTATTATTTAGACACAAACAAATAAGGCACATATGTTTGAACTTTGATCTCTATTACTTTAGTTTGAACTCTATTAATTTAACTAATATTACGAACTGATATGTTATAGATGGTTCTCATACTCCCATCCAAAAATGTACTTTAACGTAATGAAAGTCAATCAACACGAATAGACCAAGTATGAATAAATGAAGAGACATATAGTCGTTGATTTCGGTTGCAACTAGAGAACAAAAAGTTTTTCAGTTTTTCAGCTTGCTTTTTGCTTATTTATTTATTTTTTGCCGTTTGCAACTTGTTTAACAAAGAAAGAATCGTACAAGTAGAACAATTCGTAACAAAAAAAAATAAAAGACGAAAAAATTCTATCGTTCATTTCATGCCTTCATGGGGAGTCAGAAAAGTCAAACATATTGACTTTTTCTCAAATGTAAAACTAAATTAAAACATACTCCCTTCGTTTCATATTACTTGTCGTTGTAGGAGAAAATTTTCGTTTCAAAATAAGTGTCGTTTTAGAGTTTCAATGCAAAATTCATTAATAAGATTCATAGGTAACTGTGTTTTTATTTTTCTATTGGTTAAAATGTAGTTAGGTGTATAGGTAATTGTGTTTTTATTTTGGAAATATATAAAATCATATGTTTTCTTAATATGTGTGAATAAACCTAGAACGACAAGTAATATGAAACAGAGGGAGTATAAATGAAGTAATAAAAATCAATACCGGTTGGAGAATAGTGTTACCGTTACGTGATGTTATCCAACTAACTTCGTAGAAAAACCCGAATCTTTGTACGGACGCATCTCATGTACATATCATTTTCACATTGCTCAACCAAGCATGTTATATGTAATATGCATATTACGTTTAACTTCATACATATTTTGGTGTTGTTTATGAGCTTCATACGTTTTACTTTAATACACGTTTAAGTTTCATAATAACGAATGGTTGTCTAAAAGTTTGAAGAGTTCATATTAGAGTTAGGGAGATTTATTAGAGTTTTGAGTATATTGTTATTGCGATATCTTTAATTCTTGGCTCATGTTGTAAATGGTAACAATATCCATCACGATTCACGACTATGTATATTCCTGTTGATCTGAAATCCTCTCATTGTATAAACATGATTAAAAAAAGTAATTTTCAAAGTTAAATGTATTATAACTTTTTATGGTTGTATATTAATTTCTAAAGTTAAGAGTATGTTTATACAGTAAACAATTGACGACCAACAATTTTTATAGCTCATAATCAGTCTCATTATTATGTGCACATTGCTTTGAGACCGTCCATTGATTATCCAATTAAAAACAAAACTTTTCCTGATATTGATTAGCCAGTCTTAAGTTATCTTAATACGATCTCATGTGTAAACTGAGCGCTCCCGGTAATGTGCCGGTTACGTCTCCAGACCGAAAGCCACGTGTCAGTAACACACGTCGTCCGCTCACCAACTCTGTCTCCTTGGGTTTCTCTATATATAACCCAATCCAACTTCCTCTTCACACTCCTTTTATTTAAAAAATCTCACAAGTTTTTCCGAAAAAAAAAAAAAAACAGTTTCGAACCTTTTTTCCCTGGAAAATTTTCTTACACCACAACCAAATTAAAACTCATTAATCCTTCCTTGAAAAATAAAAATAAACCCCCATAAAAACTATTCAATATGGTTATAGATTCAGAAACCAGTGGTAGTCATCACCGGAGACTCACTTTCGCCGCCTTCTTAAACACCAATCTATCCGCCGACGAAGAAGAACAGAGCCCTCATGGTGCTGCTGACGTCATCAATCCCAGTAGTAACCAACAACGTCAAAGCAATGCTACGAGCGGCGACTCGTCTCCTAATCAGGTTTTATCTCCATGGAACCAGACTTACTCTCCGTACTACACCGACACGACAACTACGCCGACGATGTCTCCCTCTCCGTGGAACCAGACTTACTCACCTTACTACAAGTCTCCGTGGATCTACCAGACCCGAAACATCGATGATGATGATTCGGACAACGGTTTGATCGGTACGATCGTTAGACAAGAAGGTCATGTCTACTCGTTAGCTGCTTCTGGAGATCTTCTATTCACTGGATCCGACTCGAAGAATATTCGGGTCTGGAAAGATCTCAAGGATTTCGCCGGGTTTAAATCAACAAGTGGATTGGTTAAAGCGATTGTGATAACCGGAGATAACCGGATCTTCACCGGTCATCAAGACGGTAAAATCCGGGTTTGGAGAGGGTCTAAGAGAAGAACCGGAGGCTACTCACGAATCGGAAGCTTACCGACTCTTAAAGAGTTTTTAACGAAGTCGGTGAATCCCAAGAACTACGTCGAGGTTCGTCGCCGGAAAAACGTTCTTAGGATTCGACACTACGACGCCGTTTCGTGTCTGAGCTTGAACGAGGAGCTCGGTTTACTCTACTCCGGTTCGTGGGACAAGACTCTCAAAGTCTGGAGACTCTCCGATTCGAAATGTCTTGAATCGATTCAAGCTCACGACGACGCAATCAACACCGTAGCCGCCGGATTCGACGACTTGCTATTCACCGGATCCGCCGACGGAACTTTGAAAGTGTGGAAACGTGAGCTTCAAGGGAGAGGGACGAAGCATTTTCTGGTTAACGTGTTGATGAAGCAAGAGAACGCTGTGACGGCGTTAGCGGTTAATTTAACGGCGTTGGTTGTTTACTGTGGATCTTCTGACGGTACAGTTAATTTTTGGGAAGGGAAGAAGTATCTTTCTCACGGTGGGACTCTCCGCGGCCATCGTATGGCGGTGCTCTGCCTCGCCGCTGCTGGGAGTTTGGTGCTGAGCGGCGGAGCGGATAAGAATATTTGTGTGTGGAGGAGGAACGGTGATGGGACGCACTCGTGTCTCTCGGTGTTGATGAACCACGTGGGACCTGTGAAGTGTTTGGCGGCGGTGGAAGAGGTAGAGGAAGACGGCGAGGGGAGATGGATAGTGTACAGTGGAAGTTTGGATAAATCGGTTAAGGTGTGGCGCGTGAAGGAGACGGCGTCTCGGGTGATTACCTGAGATGCGTCTGAGGAGGAGGAGAGGTTACGCGCCGTATTAGCGCGTGGAGATGCGGACTACGAAGAGGAATGACCCGCGGGACATGTGACTCCTGCCTTAATGGTCAAGGCAAGTTTTATGGCCGGCAAAACTAAGCAGATCATACTACCAATAAGAAACTGCCACATCATAACATCATGAAAGGATCTAAAAGGTTTAGAAAGTTCCTAAAGTTTATTTGATCTACATTGTATCTGTACATACTCGGATGATTCTGCTATGTTCAGAAATGGGGAGCACAAACCTTATATTATTTCATTTCATTGTATTAAAATCATTTGAATACTATACGATTCGTTTAAAACTGGTTGTTTAAAAACTAATGTCTCCAATGGATAAAAAACGAAATTTTAGATTTTCACTTCTAATACATACTTTAAGTTGATTTGTTAGCTTCGCTTTGTTGTATATGTTGTAGCCATTGACAAATGAAATGTAAAAATTTATTGTTCCTTTCATGAATTTATATATTAGAGCACGATTAATCGAGGATTCTTAAAGTGGAATTCTTAGCAGAAATTAAAAAATTGTTTCTTAATTTCCGCTAAGAACTCTATTTTAAGAATCTCGAGTTAATCATGGTCTTAAAGTCTCACTATTGTAGGACGTAAAACATTTCAGTTTCTCACAAATTTACATTGACATACACACACATCCTTCTATTTCTATTTTCAAATAATAGAGGCGCTAGTATTGCTAAAGCTACTTTCCCTATTCTTCCTGCTTATGCTGCATTCACTGCCCTTGTGTTCTTCCCCTTGCATTCTTCTTCTTCGCATGCCACATTGCCACATTTGATTGCATTCAACCAAATCTTAAGGGTCTCTGGAGGAACATACGAGAAAACCAGCCAAACCAACAACTAGATTCTCAACATTTCACAGTCGGATTTTATGTGATGTAGATCATACATATATATATTTATATGTATTATTTTTCACTATATATATATTCGACAAATGAGAAGCTCCGTTCAAATGAAAAGCTGGAATTGGAACACCTAATGATTAATTAGTCGATGTACTTAAATTTGTCTAGATAATATTATTGATATGTGCTAGCTTCTACTTCATCCCAAATCACCTAAACAGTTAATCTTTACGATTAGTTTGTTTAACAATATTTTAGTATATAGTTGTCAAATTTTATAATTCAACTATCCATTTTATGAGTTCGGGTCAAATATTTTATTTTAATCCTTTCCTCTCACATGGATGGAAATTTCTTTTATGCCAATTGTCAAATTTATAATTCAACAATCCGTATTATGAATTCAAGTCAAATGTTCTATTTTAGTCCTTTCATTCACATGGATGCAAATTTCTTATGTCAATTGTTACAAAATAAAAATTTTACAAAGAAAAGAACAAGCGTAAGCTAAGAATAAGAATACTAATATGCATACAAAAACATATCTAACAATGCATATTGCATTAACAAGATTTTTTTTCGAAATACAAACTAATTCTCAAAATAGGTGGATCAGCATGAGTTATTTATTTTAGACATCAAATAGTAATGCAAAAAAGCCAATAAGCCAATTGATTAAAATTATGCAGTTTTGGTTTAATCCCTTTTCCAAAAAATCACGAAACTCCGGGTCTAACTAGTGACCAAGAAATAAAGAGGAATAATGGATTCTCTAAAATTTCTAATATATTTTACTATTTATAATGAATAGTTTTTCTTTCCGTTTTTTCTTATTTATTTTATTGCAGAGGAATATAGAACAATATTGTTCCATACTAAATAGGATAAAGAATAATTATTCCTTATTATTCTTAAAAAAATTCTTACAGATTTTTTTTCATTTATTCCTAAAGTTCTTATGGTGATTATCAGTTAGACCCGTAACTGGTAACCAATAAAACCTCAGGACACAT
This sequence comes from Sinapis alba, assembly GCA_012274485.2. Taxonomy (NCBI): domain Eukaryota; kingdom Viridiplantae; phylum Streptophyta; class Magnoliopsida; order Brassicales; family Brassicaceae; genus Sinapis; species Sinapis alba. The sequence goes on from MU106720.1 coordinate 14,035, forward strand.
CAAACTAAAACCAAAAATAACTATCGCATAGATGGACATTGTACAACTCGTATATTCTTTGAGTTATTTTGAAATTGATCTGGTAAAATATTAAAATTGAAATGTGAGATTTTAAATACGTATGGTACTGTGGTAGATGGATTTGTTAGTTCAATTTGTGGAAAAAGAGTGCCATTGGTAACTAAATGTAATATTTTATTGCTGTCTCGATGACAGTGTATGTACGAATTCTTTTTTTCGTCGGATATAAGTTTGATACAAATCTTACAAGCATAAACTATATCTATGAACGTTGACTATACACACCCTTCTATTCCTAATAGTTTTTCAATACCATGAAAATTTAATAAATTTTGTTCTACCAATATTACCAACCATGTTTTTGTCAATGTTGTACTTGACAGGGTGCCTATCCGCTTTAAGAATATGAGCATTCATAATCATATCGTTTGCCACAAGACACAAGTTGAGCAAGTTTCAAAAATGTAATATTCTTACTTATAATTTGGATAACAAGTACCTAAATTTCAGTTTTGATTCTTAAAGAATTTATTTAACTAACATGTAAAATTTCAAAGAACTTTGTGAAAGTTATATGATTTTTCACAGGCAAGTTTATTCATATGAGCATGTTCTAAAACTTTAGATCTCTTCTATATTACTTTAATTATTAGCAATGATTAAACCCATAAGGTTGCATTTTACAAGCAACTAGTGCTTTCCTATTAAAAAATGAAGGTTGCAGTTTACAAACAAAACAAACACCGTGAGGTTAGTCATGCTTTGCCAATGTAGTTAGGCAAAGCTCCACTAGGTTCTTGTACATTTGACTTTAATTTATTAAGAATGATTAAGCCCATAGTCTTGACTAATCTATTATTCAGATCTTCAACTTTTAATTTTCAGTATTAATAATTCATTTTGACCTTGGGAGGAATCTATATATATGCTCCGTTGATCAAATAAAGTACATGGATGGAATAAATAAATTGTAAAACACGATCACAACTCACGAACAAAATGATTTACACTCACGCACGCACTCAGCAGCAGCACCTAGGCTCCTAACTCCAACTAGGACTAGTATATACGCTTAAAAAATGCTAACTTAAGAATTATTTAAGACAGTTTCATATAGTAATATAAAGATAACATAATTGGCACTAAATAATCAGCACAGACCGTCGAGATTACTTGCCTATATAATTACATATCTTTGAATCGTGCAACGATTTGTTTTTTTAGAAAAAGAAACTAGCTAGACAATAATTAATGTCTCATACGACCATTATATATGATACATCATATATAATTCTCAAATATAATTATCAGACCATCTCAATTATATTGCCTAGTTTGGGTACGATTTGAAATTTTGTCCTCAAATTTTCAAAAGAAGCAATACAAGATCATTGATCCTATACGTAATCGACAACTATATACATAATTGTAAATGCATTAGACGTGACCGACCTTAGCTCAGTTGGTAGAGCGGAAGACTGTAGTTGTTGCAGATAATCTTTAGGTCGCTGGTTCGATTCCGGCAGGTCGGAATAATATTTTTACAATTTTTTTACTCTTTGTTTGTTTTGGGCTTTGAGAAATAAAAGCAAGCCCATATCTTATACTCTGGCTTAGAAAATGCCTCAAATCAACCGTTTAAGAACTGAATTGCACAAGAATCAGTTTTGTGGTTCTGACATGTAAGAAGATATCTAAACAAAACTGTAACCATGTCTTGTTTTGATTCTTCTTTCTTTCATCTCATTCCTCACCTTCTCTACCTCTGCCTATTTCCCTTTAGAAGCTAACACATTCGACACTCAGAACCAAGTTTCTTCTCCTCTTGTTCCATCTCTTCACCCATCACAGTCTCTTCATAGACGCTACAGGCATTGCAGAGACTTATCAACAAGATAGCGTCAGGTTTGATAGGCATAGCTAATACAAACTCATACCCTTCTTGAAACCGCCCTGCTTTACCTAGAAGGTCCACTATGCATTTTCCTCTTCCATTTTGAGAGCTAGGGTTTTCGAAGTCTGGTGCAACAAGGACAAGAATCTTGGTCCAGGAAAAACAGAGCTCATACGGGCCAACTCTGTTTCTTTATGTTCTAATGAAGCCAAAGAAAAGGTGAAAACAAAAGCGAAGAGATGAAGAATCAACAAACACAACAAGCCTGACATCTTTCTTGGAGCACAAGTTGTCAATACCTAATTTGATGGAGATTAGGTATTTACAAACTTCTAAAAGTTTCTTAAACCCTAACTTGAGTTCCACTCCAAGGTTATATATAATAGTAAAACAACACTTATCCACATCTCGAGACACTGACGCAATGACACAGAGATAGAAAGAGTTTAAATTAAGACATCCTACACGAAAATGCACTTCGATCATCTTAGTAACTACAGAGAGTGATCTCTATTTCAGACGTACTCGTTGACACGAAAGGCAGTCACTTTCAGAACGAAGTCTCTGCTTCTGAGCAGCTCGAACACGCAGACATCACCTTCTCCAAGGTTGTTCTCCAGAGTGAACTCGTACCACCCTTGGCTGAACTTGGCTCTCCCTGCTTTGTAGAGGCATCTCACTGGCCATTGTTTCTCCCCGAGCTGGACCTTGATGAATCCTGAGATCCCACTTAAATACTTCTCAGCAAACCCAGAAGGCAGATACTGTTGAAAGAAACACGCAACAACAACAAAAAGAGAACCTTTTAAGAGACCATTGTGCTGTAATATTGAGCTGATTTTGAGATGTTTTTTTGCTTACCATGATGCAACCTCTGTATAGATAAGATGGTCGTAGAACAACTCTGAAGAAAGGGTTTGTTGGCTCGAACGTTTTGGCTGCATTGATGGCTCTCTCTCTTTCTTCTGCAGTCACGGTTCGCTTTCTAGCAGAAGCACTCTCATAGAACTTTGAACGGTTCTCTGGGTCATCATCACGCGGCGCAGATGAGTTTATTTCCTCTGGACGGATTACATGAAAAAGATATCTTCTCATGAGAATCAATCTAAGTATGAACAAGAGTCTGCAAAAGAGTTTTTAAAAGAGAAAAAAATGCTTACCAGGATCAGCGTTCTTCTTCTTCCTCCCTCTCTTTTTGGGAACTTTTGGGGTTGGTGTTGTCTCTTCAGCTGGTAAAGAAAGGAAACATCAAGCATCAATCTTACAATTTGGCTTGCAGGTTCGGATAGTTCGGTTTTTGGTTAGTTCGGTTCAACATAAATCTTACTGAATTAATCTGAAATAAAGTCCGGTTCGGTATTTGGTTTTTGAAAATCCCACCAAAGTTTTTGATTTAGTTTAGATTTTGGTTTAATCTTGTTAACATTTTGGAAAAGTTCAGTTAATTTCGGTTAGTTTGGTTATTTCGGTTTGAAATTTGGTTGGTTCCTTTCGGTTTGGTATATAGTTTGATTATAATTTTGTTTTTAAGAAAACCGAAGTAACCGGTTGCCGAACCAAAAACCGAACTTTAAAAAGGAACTACCGAATCGAACCAAACTAACCAAAAATTTGGTTCAGTTCGACAGGTTCGGTTCAGTTCAAAATTCCAGCTCTACTTACAAGTATGATCACAAAATAAACAAGAAAGATAAGAGGAAGGCACCTTTAACAGGTCCAGCGAAGAAGCTCTGGATAGCTGAACTAGTATGCCCTTTATTAGCGTGCGCAGTAGTTTCAGGATGTTGTGATGGATACACGGAAGAAGAAGGATAAACAACCTCAACATCTTCATCTTCAAGGTCTTCAAACAAACGTGCACGTTTGAAGTGGTTGTGTGCAGAATCCATGAGACCAGTGGAATGGTAGTTGATCTCGGAGTGTGATAAGTTGTAAATGTAGACACTAAAGGCAGAGTTTCCTTCATATCTAAAAATCAAAAGATAACCAATGCGGATAGAGTAACGGTCAACAAACTCTTGCCAACCATCTTGAAACCAGATTTTGTTGTTGTCAGCTTTCCTTAGTCCTACACGCCAAACATGACCATCAGGTACTGTGAGCGCAACTGCAACCGAGAGCTCGTCCTTGAATTTACTCACAAACTTATCTGGAACTCTCTGCACAAAGCATACCATGAATGGGAAAAAAAAGAAGATTATTACTCAAATTTCATAAAAGATATATATGAAAAAGTTGCTAGAGAACAGACTGCTTTGCCTTAAGTTTCAGTTTCTAATGCAACATCTGAGTCCTATGATCTTATTACATACTTGTTAACTTTAATGTGAACATTCAAGCCTATGTTCTTAGAAAACCTTATTCCAAGGAGGACTGTTTACTTATATGCTAAAGTCTCAGCTATTATTTGGGTATTGTTCATAATAATTCACAAACTTTCATGGGGGAATCTGCACAAGTGATAACTAATCACTGTATCATCTATTGTGAATATAAAGCAGATAATAAAACCATAAATGTACTTTTACATTTCTACACAAAAACACTTTTTTCTTAAGAGAACAAGCTTATAACATAGACAAAGAGATATATCTTACAAAAAGAAAATCAAATACTATTTAGTTACACTGCTATATTATCATCAATAGGGAATCTAGAATCTTTAGACTTCATGAGTCAAACAGTCAAAATATGAGTAAACACAGAACAGAGAAACCACAAAACAGATCTCTCAGCTTTTTCTCCCTCGGAAATTGCATGAATCTAACAAAAGTCAACTCACTCGAACACACATTACCAAACTACACTCAGTTTGCTATTTTATTAGATCATCAAAATCATAGACCAGATGCAGATTTCTCCAAACCAAAACAACAACCATAATATATATACAAGTTCCCATTATATGAGTTATATACAACAAAAAGCTTACCAAACTGAAACTTTTCTATCTTCCTAACTCAATTTTTCAGCTCACAAAACTGAAAAACATACAACCTTGCTTGATTTTTTACTGAGAATCAAGACAATTCAATTCAAGAAACCTAAGAAACTGACACAAAATGGAGAATACAAACGCATATTCTTGAAAACTCTCAACTTTGCATAAAGATCAAAACTTTGAAACCCAAAAGAAAAAAGAAGAGATTTTTGGGATACATAGGAAGAAGAGGAGAGGGAAGGAGTTTACCAGACGTTTTTCTTGGATAGTGGATGAGAAAATCAGCTTGTGAAAGAAAGGGCGTGGCATGTTCAGAGAGAAACAGTGATAAAGTAAAAAAAAAAAGGAGAAGAAGAAGAAGAGACCAAAGTCAGATCATGAAACGACGCCGGAGAATACGCGACAGAGACAGAGAAGCACTTTCAGATCTGAAGGGGAGTTTAGATTGTGGTCAAAGGGGGATGGGTGGTGGTGTTAACAAACACTCTCTCTTCTCCCTTTTTACACCAGACTCCTTGAGTGACCCAACCAACCAAACCCAAAGCAAGAATAAAAAAAATAATGTATTATAAAAAAAAAAAAAACTTGTACAGCTCGAGCAAGTTGACTCGGTGAGTCGAACCGGTTGGTCACTCGTGTGGTTTTATTATTGATTTTTTTTTTTTTTGTTTAACTATTCAAAAGCCGACCGCCCCCACCTACTCCACTTTTTGGACCATCTTTTTGTCTTGTTTTTTTTACAAATATAATATTTGTTTCTTTTTTCTTTGACAAAAGGCTTCAAATATAATATTTGTTTCTTTTTTCCTTTGATTTAACTTTTTTCTTTCCTTTTTTTCTGTAGCACAATTTTTTTTCCTCCCCTTATCATATATATCACACAGATAATATATTTACCTTTTGAGAAATAAATTTGCTATTTTATAACCCCGATTTAAAAATAATTTTTCTTCTGAAAATATGTATTAATGAAAAATTTAGCATTATCTTGACTCTATTGTTGTTTCTTGATTTCTAATGATGAAAATGATTATAAAGGTTTTGACTTTTGATTATAGTACGTAATGTACATTGTACGGTTATAACATTCAAGGTCAATCTATATATATTTGAAAGGGCTAATATGCATTATAGTAGGATGGCCTTCATTATTCTAATATGTACATGATTTGTACTGCAAAATTAGCAGGGTCGAGATATATCATGCATAATGCACACACATATATATATACATATATACCGACTAACTATATCATGTGAGACAAAGTAAAATGTAGCTATAACAAATATAAAATCAACTACAAGTCTACAATGTTTATAAATCCGATTATAGTACATATAAACTCAGGTAGAAATCATGTACGAATCTAGTGATTCATGTATAAATCCAGGCTATCCAGCTACACTATCTATAAATTCGGCTAGAGCATGTACAAGTCATTAATTATATGCCGAATTGCAACATATATAAACTTGATTGCATAAATTATAATTTAACTATATAGTACGTATTGACCAAAAGAAAAACTATATAGTATGTACAAAACTAACTAGCCCCGACTACAAAATATGCATGCAAGCCTAAAGCCTAGGTACACTTTATTCTAATCCGGCTCGACATGTATAAACCCAAGCACGACGAAGAAATCTATAGATATGATATGTCTAAACGCGGTTAAATATATATATAAACTCAGCTACAACATTCATAATCCAAATGTATAATAAGTCTATGTACGTAAGCTTGCGTAAACCTACGTAAAACATGTATAAACTCAATTACAACAAGCACATATATTCAAGTACACTTTGCATGCATGTTAGTATATATGATACATCATTACTTTTTTTTGTTGTTAAAGGGCTTAATTACTTACATCATTACTACAACATGTACAACCCGATCACAACATATATATGTGTAGCCGAGTACAACTGCAACATATATAACACATCTCGTATATATATATGAGTTATATAAATCCTGCTACAACATTAACATATATAAATGCGGCGGCAAATACATGTGTGTACATATTTTATATTACATCCGACTAGAATTATGCATAAATCCCATTAATTATAACATGTTTAAACTAAAGAAAACCATGTTTAAACTTAAATTGCGCTGTGTCCTTGAATTTCTAGTAAGGGACTGTGGAGCTTTAGCTCAATTGCGTTGTGTCTTTGAGTAGTTGATTGCCAACCGTGTTCTTCTTCGGCTACTCAGGTAGAGATCCGTTTTCTCGTGGCTTCATTCAGGTGAAGTTTGTTTTTGAGTGGCGGTTGCTCAGTGATCTCTTGTCGGTTTTTGATCTGGAGCCTTGCTCTCATCCCTAATAATTGTGACTTCAACGCTTTCTCTCTCATTATGGCATCCAATATGGTCTTGCTTCGCTTCTTTGTTGATTCTGAATTTTTCTCTGAAGTTCTTAGTCTTGTTTTCATCCTTATCATATTCTAAGTTTTATGTTGTTTCATGTTTAGTCTCTGGGGGGTTATGTTAATCTCGCCGGCTTATGGCTCTGGAAGGAATTTGTTCCTTGCCAGCTTAGGTTTGTAATATTTGCATCCAACCAGTTTAATATAATCTTCAGACGAAAAAAAAGGAAAAAAAAAAACTTAAATTGCGCATCGTTCAAGTATTGAATTTGACTTATATTAATTTTTCAGTAGCTAACTATGAGCCATCGGTGTAAATGTTATCGTCGAATGAAACTTAGTTTATCTAAAGCTTACTTCTGACAGTCTATCCTTAGAATAATTACTGTACGAGATGGAAACAAACAAAGAGAGTAGTATATAATATTGTTGTACTCCTTTTCCCGGGTTCGCGTGCATTTTTAGAAACAAATGAAAAAACTTGGATGGCAAATAAAAAATTAAGAAGTAGCAAAAAATCGCTGTAAGATATCCAAAAGTAGATTCCAATCTCGCATGCACTTCAAAAGCATTTATTCAATTAAAAATTGCATGTCTTTTTGTTGTTGAAAAATTGCATGTTGGTTTAAACTAGTTATACAGTTTTTAAAGTATGATTACGGATACAATACAAAAGCTAAACATTGGTGACGCTCATCAAACAATCAATACGAGATCGTTAGTAAACGTGTGTGTGTATAACTTGAACAACTAAGCTCTTGGAAAAAAAAATATGCATGTAAAACGTTCAAAATCATTTATGTGCGTGAAACTTTACCTCCCCAATATTCTTTATGACAAGGCGAGTAAACAAAATCAGAGTTGACAAATTTAAGATGCTTATTGATGGGATCACTTTGGAAAGTAAACAAACAAACAAACTCAGAGGATACAAGTGACAGAAAAAGAAATCTTAAAAAAATAAAAGTTCAAAAAAAATGTGATGGATTTACTCTATAGACATAAAATTACACATATGTTTACAGTTCGTTTTGGAAATGTTATAAAAATCATCTAATTACATATTATAGTGAACAAATTTGTGAATGTATATTTTGGAACAAATTTGATACAAAAATAATATGAAAAATGTTTGGTTGGTTTAGTAACCTGGAAACATTGGTGGTGGTGGTGATGCATATTGATGTCCAATGTTTGGTGGGAGAATGAAACTATCGTTGTCATCATCTTTTTTTGATGGTGGTGCAGTTATAAGTGGTGGTTTTACTTCTTGTGTTGGTGTTGATGGTGATGGTGCTTCGACTTGTTCATGAGATGGTAGTGGAGATACATCTGGTTGAGAAATTGGAATTGGAGCATCACTAGGCTCAGAGATTGGTGTCAAAGTAGGACTTGAACCAAACACTGGTGATTGATCTGATTCTGATTCTGTTGGTTCCTCGGCGGTCTCAGTTTCTGAGGTTGAAGCTTGAACTGGTGATGAGTCTTCTTCTGTTTCTGATAAAGGTGTTGGAGCATTTTCCATTGGTGGCGGTGAGAAAACTGGAGGAGGAGGAGAATAGACAGGTGATGGCGGTGGCGGACTGTGGACTGGAGGTGGAGGAGAATGAACTGGAGGCGGTGGTGAGTGAACCGGAGGTGGTGGAGAGTGAATTGGAGGGGGTGGGGAGTGGACTGGTGGTGGTGGTGGAGAATGGACTGGTGGAGGCGGTGAATGAACTGGTGGCGGTGGTGGTGGAGAGTAGATTGGTGTAGGTGGTGGTGGAGAGAAAATTGGTGGTGGCGGTGGAGAGTGGACTGGTGGTGGAGGAGAATGGACAGGAGGAGGAGGAGAGTGAATAGGTGGTGGCGGAGAGTGGACTGGTGGTGGCGGAGAGTGAACTGGTGGTGGTGGTGAATGGACTGGTGGTGGCGGAGAGTGAACCGGTGGTGGCGGAGAATGGACAGGTGGTGGCGGAGAATGGACAGGTGGTGGCGGAGAGTGAACTGGTGGTGGTGGAGAGTGAACTGGTGGTGGAGGAGAGTATACTGGAGGTGGTGGTGGGGGAGAGTATACAGGAGGTGGTGGAGGAGATTGGACTGGAGGTGGTGGTGGAGAGTGTACTGGTGGAGATTGTGATGATGGTATTTCTTCGGTTGACGGTGGTTGTGGACGTCGTTTTTTAATAGGAGATGCTTCGTAAGGATCATCTGATACTGGTGGTGACTCCATTTGTGGTGTCTCCGTCTTTGGTGGTTGTTGCTTAGGCGACTCTTGTTTTGGTGACTCAGGTTTGGGTTCTGGCTGTTCTGATTTTGGTGACTCATGTTTTGGTGACTCCGGTTTAGGAGATTGCTGTTTTGGTGTGTCTGGCTTAGGTTCATTTGGTTCAGAAGGCTCTGATGTTTTGGGTGTCTCGAGTTTTGGATTAGGTTGTTGTGGCTCAGGAGATTCTTCTGGGTTTGGTTTAGATGGCTCTTCCAATTCTGGTTTTGGTAGGTTAGGTGTTGGCTTTGGTGATGGATTAGATTCTCCGTCTCCTCCTCCTCCACCTCCACCACCAGCACACTTGTCTTTACTACAATCCACAGGACGAGTAATCACCGGCAAACATTCGTTAGAAGACTTCTGGTTTGGTCTATTTTGTAAGCAATTGTTTGTGTCATCGAATCGCTTGTCTTGACTTGTTCCCGGAACACAGCTTTGAGCCTCTCCGTTGAAGAAGTTGTAAGAAAATGTAAAGTTAGACAATTTTGGCAATTTGCATATATTGTCTATAACAAATCCTGTGAGCTTATTGAATGAAAAATCCATTTGTTCCACATTGGCTAAGCTTGACAAACTCAACGGCAAGCTTCCAACAAACTCATTGCTGCTCGCATCAAACACCGTCACATTGTTCAGCAAACCAATCTCATTCGGGAAACAACCACTTAATTTATTCCCAATAAATACAATTTCATTGAGATTCTTCATATGGCCAATGGTTTTTGGGATACAACCGTTGAATTTATTATGAGCAAATGTCACAACAGAAGCAGTTGATTTTCCAATTGTCTCAGGGATGATCGACTCGAATCTATTGTTGTTCAAGAAAATAGCATCAAGATCCTTGTTAAAGATCTCTGATGGAAGTTTTCCTTCAAAGTCATTGTATCTTATGTCAAGAAACTTCAAAGAAGGCCAAGAAAGAGTAACCATGGGAAATGAACCAACAAAACGGTTATTGCTCACGTCAAATTCGTACATTAACGTTAGCTTTGATAAACTTTTTGGAATCACTCCGCAGAACCTGTTGGAATTGATGTGAAACAAGGCCACATCGGTTAATAGACCTAGCTCGGGAGGCAAGTACCCGGCTATATCTGCATGGTTCAGATCGATCCCTGCTACAACCATTATGCTTTGGTCATCAAGCGCCGGTGCACAGAATACACCTTTATAAGAACACACGTTTTGGCCGATCCAGTTAGCTGATGTGTTAAAGGGATCAGAGTATATTGCTTTTTTCCAAGCTTGAAGGGCAATATAAGCTCTTTTAAGTCGGTTATTAGCAAACTTGAGGTTTAAATCAACTTCATATTCCATATCTTCAGAAAGGTCTTCGTTTTCGGACAAAGACAAAAGTTGACGTTTGGTGAGAAAGGAAGTTTCCTCAGAAGTGAGACATGCTGCCGAATGTACAATGAGGAAAATGATAAAGAAGAAGATGAGAAGGAAGCAGCCATAAGGCTTCCCCGTTGTTCTTCGGGTCATGGTGATGAAAAAAACTTAGGAAATGGCCTAATAGCTTTGCTTAATAGATTAATGTTGTGGAGACAAAGCCTTTAATGAAAGAAAGGCTAACATAAACCACCTATTTTTTTCTTTTCTATTTTAGAAAGGAAACAAAAATAGCAAACTGTAGTAGTTAATATACAATTCGTGGAACAGGTAAAAAAATTTATTTCTGTGTTGTGAACATAATTTCAGTTGGTGTTAGCGTTTTGGTTTCTTAAAAACGCTAAAAATAAATAAGTTTTTTTTTTCTTAGAACTGCTAGGCTATTTCTTTGTCAGCTGGAACAAAACTGTTTCTATTTTTAAAATGGGATAAAATAGAACAAAAGAAAATTGCAACATCACCAAAATCCACATATACGAATTGCTGAAGAAGAAACTAGAAGAAAGTTAAGAAAAGGTCTTTATTAGTGCTATAGCACTAAAATAAAATTTCCAAGGATCAAATCAATAAAATGATTCCATCTAGTACAGTGGTACACTATATCTGTTTTTATAATTTCTTTTAAGAATGAACGCGTGTGTTAAGTTTTTAATCTATTAAAAATTGGATACTGTTAGTGTTATAGATTGTCTAGTTTTTTAATATTTATGTTTATTTCATTTAGTAAATATTAATATTTATGTCTAGTATTATCGATCTGCAAGGGTATATTCCACATAACAGATATATAGGAAATTTAAAAATGTTTCTGTTTTGAAATAGAATACATAGAAGTTCCTAAATGAATATTAATATATTTTTACTGAATATAGACTATGGTTATAAGAAGATATATGGCGAGATTTGATTAAAAATATTATGAAATATTCAATTGGGTTTTATAAAAATATATAATATATTTGGTTGATAATAATTCGTGCAACACTATTTATCCTATCTACAAGTTTTAAAACTTGAAACCAGAAGTTTTCAATCCCCGTTTTTATAGGAACTAAAAATTTATGACATATTTAGTTGTTGTTTTTTTACAATATTTATGACATATTTAGTTAGGTGCTCTCAAAATATATGTTATATATTTGGTTGATAATTAGTTAATTACTTGCGAAACACTATACTCCCTATCTCAACGTTTTAGAACTTGAAATCAAAAGATTTCAATCATTATAAAAACTACAATATGATAATTAAAAGACTTCTCTAATAGGTGATCCATATATTTCATGCATTTATATATATATGAAGATCAAATCGAAGAATCACCACAAGTTTCGTTTTTAACGTCGGTGGTGCTTCTCTAATAACCGCCAACGTCTACCTCTTTTCTCTACTTTGTCTTCTTTTCCTCGCTTTTCCCTCTTCTCTGTTTATTCTTCCACCTCTTCTAAAGCTTTCACTCATACATGAGAATGAGACAACTCGTCGCTGTGATGAGAAGGTCTTAGCTTCTAATGTGTAGTCCGACCTTCGGTTATACTATGCTTTTTTAAGAAGGTATGTTACTAATCACATGCTTTTCTTACTTCTAGAATAACATGAAGCGTTTGGTTTCAAAAATAACAATCCTCGTTAAACACTTGTTTTATATTCTTCAACAATTCTAAACTATTTTGTAAGTTGGTTAGGTGGCAAGCTCCATAACTGAACTTAAAAGATTATGTCTTGGAAACGGCGTATTAAACCTCCTACACTTTCAATTGAAGCCCAATTTTTATTTCATTTATGTATGACCTTAGTGCTAAAGAGGTAAACAAACACCCAGTTTAGGAATACTTATTTCGTTGTCAATTTTATTATCTTGATTACAAACTTTTGGACATGTACCATCAGCCGACCATGAAATTTAAGGGGATGTAGGTAATATATTGAAGATTTCGGTTAAATTTTTTGTTTTGCAAATTTAGGGCCTAATTTTTTTTTTTTTGAAGATTTTATATAATTTTTTAAAAAAATTTAGGGGTTTAAGACCAAATTTCGTTAGACTTGGCTTAGTACCGACCATGTGTACCATGCATAGTTTGAAGGACGTTGAATTGGCGGGATTAATGATTCGGCGACAACGAAAATGTAGATACAAGACTTATGCTCAAGCCCGAGAGATTCTGGTCGATAAATTGGATCATTGTGGTGATCAAGAAAGACAAGCCATTGATTAAAGAGTTTCAGCTCTGAATGATCAAGAACAATCCTCCTAACCACGGGGAGCATATCCAGGATTCTGATCATAATATTTAAGCCGTTAGATCTCTCGGTGACCGTCTTTTGTCTGTGGATAAGAAATTTTGCTTAAAGAGTATTTGACATGCCGATTTAACATTATGTTGCCCGAATCATCGTGTCTACTTACTTACAGTTTGTATATAATCATCACTTTGTGGTTGGCCAACCAAAAACAGTAATCACTTTGTAATTGGTTTGACTTTCAACATTAGCAACTCCAACTAAATTATTTTCATAAAACTAATCAAATTATGTTGAACACTTTAATTACCATGACATTATGAATCCTGAGAAGGTTAAAAACTAATAAATCGAAAATTTATTTATTAATTAAAATATATTCGCTTTAGATTCCGGAAATTAAATGAAACAATTTTTTTTTGTTATATAAACTCAAAGTTAAACTTCATTAAACTTAGATTGGATGAACATGAACATGGTTACATATTTTATGTGAGACCTGAATTCTTGTCGTGTCAAGAATCCCACGATTCAGATCCACTTCTAAGATTTTGACATACTCTTTTCAGAAACCAATTAACTTAATTCACACATCTCACTATTTTCAGCATTGTTTCTCCTTAGAAAGTGGTAGTATTTCTTTCCATGTAAGACTTTAATTATTTTCTCTACAATGGGTGAGGAATTTTTTAAAAAATCTTATTAATAGAAAACAATACTGGAAGGCTTACTAAATATCACAAGTTATCGAATATATTTGTAATTTGCAAAAATTTCAAAGTTGTGGATTAGTAGTAGCTTGGGTTCAAAGGATCATAAAAAAATTAAAGCGATTAAATACTCAATTATTTTTTTGTAAACTTCGACGATTTGATTCATCTGCAACTCTTCATGATTACTTTGATTATGGTTATACACAAATCAATAACTTCCAAAAACGCCACATGGCACGAGAACTCCTACTATAACAAAGTCAAAACCCAAAAAGAAGAAAGAAAAAAAAAGCTCATCACATGAATCCAACAAGAGGAATGGGAACGGCCGAGTAACTATTCCTGCGACCATCATGAACTGCCGGAAGCGCCGGCAAAGGCTTTCGGAAAGCCTTTTCTACTGATTCAGCCACGGTGGCTACAAAAAAGATGGCAAACTTCACTAATTCGATGCAAATCTCCAGCTTTTGAGACACCATATTTGTGTTGTTCTTCTTCTTTGGTTTGTGTTTGGCGCTTTTGAGGTTTATGTTTCTTCTCTCTATGTTTTCCGCGTCTTGAAATCTATTGTTTTTGTGATGTCTTACTTGCAAAAGGCGAGATATATTTATACACGTTCACGTCGAGCCATACAATTATTCGTATGGATTATGATAAATTTAATAATTGGTTGATTGATATACCACGTGGCTATTTGGTTCGCTAGCAATTTTTCTAGGAAGATGCTTTAGTGTACTTTGGTTTATACGAAGGGCCGTTATTCTTTGGGGGCATTTCTTTACTTACATATGTGTAAGTATGTGTCTAACATTGCTATTAACAAATAGGGGCGTATATACATTTATTGTATACCGACAAGAAAACATATAGTAATATATATATGTTTGTATACGAGCATGCAAAAGAAAAGTTTGTATGTATGATTTTTTTTTTAATGTTCGTTTAAATAATTTTATTATAAATGATTTAAAATATTATATCGATAATTTATAATTTTAGATGTAGATTATTGTGGTTTTATTTTCATCAATTGAATTATTTTATAAAAAATAATATACAATTAAAATCGTTTAAGCACGAAATTCTATATACAGATAGCTAAAATTAAAATTAGCTAAACTAATTGCCTAAATTTAAAATTAGAGAGCTTTTCTTGAAGTCTACAATATGTTTTTTTTTTGGTTTGTTGTGTAGTTTAAGGTTCAAATAAAGATTTCGTTTAAATAGACGCGTGTCCATGCATGTATATAATCCACGTAAAAATGTATGCTCGTTATGATATTATTTAACGTATATATACACGGTATGTCTTTTTTTTTTTTTTTTTTTTTTTTTTGTTCAAATACACGGTATGTCTATCTACAATAACATACGCGTTTGGTTGAATATGGATCAGGATGAAAATTCTGCACCAATAAGACACGAGGACATAAGACAATCTGATGTTGATTTTGGTTGATTTTTTAAATAAAATATTCTGATTAACTTGCGTGGATACAATACTTGCGAAACTTCATATGTTCCCCTTTGGAGTGCAAGGCTGACTAAGATCTTGATTAATATATACATACATACACACCGAATGATGTAAGTTGATACTTTATGATGAGGAATCAATTGTTTCTCAATATAAAAGATCATAAAGTGCATACGATAATGATTATTACTCGTTTCTTTATTTCGAATGATTGATAGTTATTTATTACATAAAGTGGAATATGTATGTCATTAACTTTGCAATATTTGCAAATAACAACATGGCATGTTTCTAAAACTATATGATCGTCCTAATTCATTCGAGTATATATAGTCTGAAACTAAACTTACTCGAACTGAAGAAATTGTAATAAAATCCAAAGTATAATTAGAAACAATATGATCAGAATTAGACGACGGCCTGCAGCAAATCTTGATGCAAGTTTTGGTCAGATGGATGCATATACTTCTGGAACTTTTGTTCCAAGCAACGATCTATTACGTATGGTGGGAGAATAATTCAAGGTGACATAAAACGAGTTATCTATCGACTAATCAAAGCAAAGTGACGCGTAACTAGAGAATTAGAGGTTTTAAAAACAAATCAAAGGTAGGGGTGATTTAAGTAATTCAACTTAATCCCTGAGGTTGTGATTAGAATCATTAGAGTATTCAATGGGACGTAGCACCAAACACTAAAGATGCTCATATCCGAAAAAAATATGAGTGGAGATTGTTGCGACTTGCAAAGAGCATCTAAACTATCTTATATATTAAAACAGAAGTCACAACCTTAGATTCATGTGTGATTTTTAAAAAAATGGACACTTACTAAAAATCACTTACCAATCATTTCTTAATAATAATATGGGTTAATAATATATCATTTACACTATAACAACCAGTAACTATAAAACCGGCCTTCGATTTGAAACCAAAATGTATCACACGATTTAATTTTATACATTGAAATAAACCTAAACCAATTTCATGGTATACTGATCCAATTCGTGTTGAAATTAATCATATTGGCCTACCAACATTTGTAGACATATGAAGGTATGTTTGTCTTCTTTGCTGTTGACCATCACACCTAAACCAATTTCATGCAATACCTGATCCAATATGTGATTGAAATTAATCATATTGGTCTACCAATATTTGTAGACATATGATCAGTCGCAAACTCATTGAGAAAACAGTGTTCTTAGCATGGTTTGAGTTGTGTAAAGTGGATGATCTCGCTAAAACTCTCACCTATGCTCAGATTCCTAACTTCTTTACCTATTCAAAGAAGCAGAAGAAGTTCATAAGACGGAAAAGGGGATTCAGTCTAGGGCGAATCAACTATGCTCCACGTAACCAAGAACATGCTTATTATCTTCGTGTGTTGTTGAACTATGTTAGAGGTCCTACGAGTTATGATGACATCAAAACATTTGAAGGTGTTGTTTATCCAACCTACAAAGATGCATGTTATGCTAGAGGATTGTTGGATGATGATCAAGAGTACATTGATGATATTCTAAGGAGAAGCTATGAAAGCACAGGAGGTGAACTAAGACAATTGTTTGTTAGGATGCTCATGAACAACAGTTTATCTCGACCAGAGGATGTTTGGGACAAGACTTGGGAATCTCTTTCATATGATATTGAGCATTACAGGCGTAAAACTTTCAATCGGCCAGGTATTTTTAGCAAGCACTACTTCGTTTCTTATTTAATATTTAGAAAAATATTACATAATTTATAACTCTTTAATTGTTAAATTATTTTTGCAGAACTATTACTAAGTGATGATGAGAAAAAGAAGTTTGCTTTGTTGGAGATTGAAAAGCTTCTGAGGCGTTGTGGGGCTTCATTGGCAAAATATCCTTCTATGCCACAGCTACCAAAGACTGGTATTAAGGATTCAAATGTGTTGATATTAGATGAGAGAAGCTATGATCGTGAAGCATTGTTAGAAACCCTGGAGATAAATATTCCAAAGATGACTGATGAGCAAAGACAAATATATGATGAAATCCTAGATGCTGTTAACGAGGAAAGAGGTGGAATGTTTTTTGTGTCTGGATTTGGTGGCACAGGTAAAACTTTTCTCTGGAAATTATTATCTGCAGCTATTAGATCGCAAGGAGATATTGCTCTTAATGTTGCATCGAGTGGGATTGCTTCTCTGTTATTACCAGGAGGTAGAACTGCTCACTCAAGGTTTGCTATACCAATTAATCCAGATGAGTTTTCTTCGTGTAATATGGCTCATGGATCAGATCAAGCTAATTTGGTGAAAGAGGCATCATTGATTATATGGGATGAAGCCCCCATGATGAGTAGATATTGTTTTGAGGCACTAGATCGAAGCTTATCTGATATTATTGGGACGCAGAGCGGCAAGCCTTTTGGTGGAAAGGTTGTAGTCTTCGGAGGAGATTTCAGACAAGTTCTCCCAGTAATAAATGGAGGTAGTAGAGCTGCTATCGTTTTGGCAGCTATGAATTCTTCCTATCTATGGGAGCATTGTAAAGTCCTCAAATTAACTAAGAACATGCGATTATCATATGGTGGCTTGTCAGCTGAAGAGTCAAGTGATCTTAAGGAATTCTCTGAATGGATTTTAAAGGTTGGTGATGGTACACTTGGAGAGCCTAACGATGGAATAGCTGAGATCGAGATCCCCTCTGAGTTTTTGATTACTGATACTGCTGAACCAATAGAGGCCATTAGCAAAGCAGTGTACGGTGAAACTTCCTCATTAAAAGGAAACAAAGAAGCTAAATTTTTCCAGGAGAGAGCTATTTTGTGTCCAACCAATGAGGATGTTAACATCATCAACGATTACATGTTGGATAAGCTTGATGGTAATTTATATTATCACTTATTGAGACTGATTTTAGAGCCAAGATATATTGTTTCTTATATGCACTGACTACTTCCTATGTTTAATTTTTCTAGGTGAGGAAATGATTTATCTAAGTGCAGATAGTATCGATCCTACTGATACAAAAGCAGTGAATGATGAAGCACTTGACTCTGATTTTCTAAACACTATCAAAGTGTCTGGATTGCCGAATCATAGACTTCGCCTGAAAGTTGGTTGCCCAGTTATGGTTCTCAGGAATGTTGATCCTCCAGAAGGGTTAATGAATGGAACAAGGCTACAAATTACTCAGTTGATGGAATTTATGGTTGCAGCTAAGATTATCACTGGATCTAAGGTTGGAAAGACAGTATATATTCCTAGATTGTTGATAACACCATCTGATACGAGACTGCCTTTCAAAATGCGCCGAAGGCAATTGCCTTTAGCTGTTGCTTTTGCGATAACAATAAACAAAAGTCAAGGGCAGTCTCTCTCAGAAGTTGGACTCTTCCTACCCAGACCTGTGTTTTCACACGGACAGCTCTACGTAGCTATTTCTAGGGTCACATCCAAAAAAGGATTGAAAATTCTTATTGTTGACAAAGATGGTAAACCTCAGCCTAAAACAATCAATGTTGTTTTCAAAGAGGTTTTCAATAATCTATAAGGATGCATGATGAGGTATGGGATTTAACTCTCCATCATTTACTGTTTATTACGAAATACTTATGATCATTTTGTTAACACCTCTTTGAAACGTGTGTTTTCAGATTTATGCACTTCATGAGAAGAGAGGAAGATGTTTATATCATTCTTGAATTTTATCAAGCTGTTTTCCACTTATTTATTGGATTAAAGTTGTTCTTGATATAACTTAACATTTTTTATAATTTTTTAAAATGTGAAAACTATATCAAAGAAATAAAAACAATTAAACCTAGATATGCAACCTAAAATAAACTCTCAGCCAAAAGTATCAACCAAGGAAAATATACTACATTATCTAGGATTCCTTCTTATCTAACCAAACCACTTAGATATACTAGCTGAGAGTTTTGTGTTCTGCAAAACTAACCTGGCTTATCGAATAGTGAGAGTGAAATGGTGTTGATTAAACCAGTATCTTTTTATAATTCATTGTTGTCAATAGCATTCCTGAAACAAACTAATATTATCTTAGTAATGTATCAATATTTACTCATAAGTCCACTAATTAATCTTAGTAATTAATCAATATTGTCTTTGTTTAGTTTACCTGGCCTTTTCATGAATTGAGAGTCAAGTTTCACTATTTTTCAAGCAAGATTTGTCTCCCATCAAAAATTCTTCACTTACCCGACAATTATGAACTTGCCTGCAACAGAAGAGACCAAGTAAATGTTTTTTACAATGAGATGATAATCACGTCTTGATGCCGGGGATTACCATAGTTCGATGATCAGTGGCTCTCTGGTATGTGCCTTTTAAGATCTTCAAACAATTGTACATCCATTTCTCGCATGCTGCTATGCTCTGCGTTGAGAAGCAATGAGATGAAGAACATTCAGGAAAATATGCAGGTTTACTAATTATTGAAATATAAAGAGAACTCATATGAAAAGACCAAAGCTACTTACCATGACGAAATCTGTTTGTATTATATATCTGTTAACAAATAACCTTGACATATATTTAAAATCATTTTGTTCCATCTATTCTGAGAAAAGCTAAACAACACAAAAAAAAAAAAAATGAGTTTCTACCCAATTCTTTGGTCTAGCAAGATCAAACAACATTAGAGAAATAAACAATTCAAACTAGCTCACCATCAGAAATCACTTAACAGTCTTGTGGAGTATCTTTTTTTCTCTGGATCGTAGTCAAACTGTGTCAAATTGTCTTTCTATTTGTCTATGAACTCATATCCCGTGTTAGGTGTCCTTGAATATACCTGACATTTCCGATCCAACACACATAGTAGTTATCTAAGCAAGCAAACAGATTAATCTCAAACCAATGAGTTCTTGGGATGAATCATCATCATCACCTGAACAAAGCTCATGTCTTTGGCACTGGAAACAATAGCGTAGTTGTCATAGTCTGTAGTATGACATCATAAGGCAACTTGGGAATGAAAGTAATTGTGGGAAATCGAAGGTCACATACCTCTTTAATCATCTCTTGCTTTTCCAAGTCAGTCTCATTTTTCTTCAGGTGTTGTGCTCCAACGGATTGAACTTTTCCGCTGATTAAAGATGATGGACCCATCATGCCTACCGTGAACACAAATCGTATCTACCCGGATTACTGCTTCCTTCAAATCAAACGTGTATACACACTGCAATTAGTTGGGAAAAAAACCAGAAGGTTAATGTAGTACTCAAGATGCGATTACTATTCTGAATCCATCTCAGTTGTATGAACTCACAGGAACATAATTTAGATTCGATGCTTTTTATGGAACAGATTTTGACTTTAAGAAACTAAGCTTGATCACCTAAATACAGAGGTTCATGTGTCCTTCTCGAGTTTCATAAGCGCCGATCTGCATGATTTAAATCAGATCTATCAAAAATCGATTCAACATAACAAAACCCTAAAATCATCTAAAAATCTAAAATCTGTTGTTTAATAAATTAGACATAAACTCCATACCGATTCTGATAGGTGTTAGTTAGTGACAATCTTCGGAAACTTCCTCCGTTCATATGCAGGTGATCAACGTCTTGGGAAAGGAGCTTAATGAAGCGGTGAAGAAGACAACGCTTTTCTCAGGAACAAAATTAAAAAGTCGATGTAACAAAAAAGTTAGTTTCTCTTCCCGGAAAAAAATATATGTAACTGAACCTTAATGGACTATCAAATTGGATCATATACTATTGTGGCCCATACTAAAATCATTATTTTTTTATCTTAGTTTTTGATTTAATTTCATAAATTTCACAAGAAAAGTTGTTAAAAATTATAGAATATGTTGATTTTAATGTATTTTAAAGATATATGCAACAAAATGATTTTAATAAGATGTCTAAGATTTATAAAAAAATACATTTGACCTTATATTTATAAAATAAAATAACATATATTTTTAAGTAACATAGATAGGAAGAATTTTTGTGTTATTTTTTTTTTGTTATTTGTTAAGTAAATAAAATATATATGTTATATGTTAAATACGTAGATAGTTCATTTTTTGAAACAAAAATAAATATTAGTGTTTAATTAATACTTTATTTTAATTTACATAAGATAAATAAGTTTAATTTTGTTTGACCTTTTTGTAAGTGTTAGAATATCTTGTGAAGTGAAAATAATTTTAGATTTTACTAAATAAGTTTTTAAAAGTTGATGAGTTCAATAATCAAATACTATTTCAACAGACAAAAATATATTAAAAGATACAAATATATATTACATTTTGAAATGATTAATTTGATGAAAACCAATTAAATTGTTTTACATACTAATATTTAAAAAATCGATATATATATTTGAATATACCCAATTCTTGAAATAAAAACAAAATGTCTATATAAATAAAAATGAAAGTTAACACCCGCGCGGTTGCGCGGGTCCAAATCTAGTTGTTTCTTAAAGGACTTTTAAGCTTCAAACCGTAATTAAACTAAACTAAGCATTAAAATTAGCTAACCATATGTTCTAACAGCCCATGAGACACATGCCACGTGTTTCAGTGGTAGTTGTTTAATGTTGTGTCTAAGCTAGTAGTAGTTTAAAAAAAAGGAATCAGCACCTATAAGAAAACATTTTTTAAGCCAATAGAAAATAGAGAGAATCTTATTTCCAGATTTTAATACCTACACATGACAACTACATCAAGAAAAGTGGATAATCACTGAAATTTTTAAATTATTTCCAGTGGATTTGATTTGATCGTCAAATTATTCGTATGTAACAACTAGATACTCACTTTGTTACCATAAAGACACATGAACATACATATAATTTTGGCGTATGTTTAACTAAATCTAATTTAGAATATATTGAATAAATACTTTAAAAGTTGTATGAATAATTTAATTAGTTTTACTTTTATACGTTAAAAATTGTTGTGCAATAGTGCTCTATTCAGATGCTCTGACCAGTCAGTTCCTGAGTTCGAATCAGCCTACCTACATGAGCTACTGAAAATTGGTGACAAAAAGATTTGCTAATTTCATTTATATAAAAAATAATTCTTGTTGTTACTATTCTCATTTACACTGCCTACTTTTTAAATTTCTTCCATGACCTCACTACTCATATTAGGAAGTGTCGAAATTTATTTGAAACATGGAAACTTTGATACAATCCCATGTAGCTTCCATTCTCAATCAGTCAATGCAATTTTACTATATACCTTTCTCTGCTTCTGTTAATTCATCTTTATATTTCTCCAACAAGCCATCACATTTCACCAGCAACTCATCTGCCAAGGGCGGTATCATCGGGTTACGCCCGTCGTTGTAAAGATGAGCATTGTACTTGATCTGCCAGACATCATTTCTAAACTGCTCTCGGTCTCTGTACTCTATCCTCCGTACCTTATCCCTGATTGTCGAGAGATCCATGGGGAGTTCCACGACGTCAAGATAGTTGGGAGCATCCTTCTTCGAAACAGGTTTCAAGAAGAGGTACGACACGTTTACTTCTTTGGCTCTTAGTGTGTCCACTATGACTTCCAATATGTTTGCTAGGCCAACCTGTTGGTAAGTAAATAGAGAAGATAAGAACCAAGATGAGTTCTCATAGGATCATGTATCAGTGCAGTTCCTATGAGAGTGACGTAAAGTGATGATCAAAGTGAAATAGAATTGTACCTCTCCCTTTTTGCGTCGTTTTGGTTGAGGTGCGTACTCTGCCACGTTCCTTTCAAAGTCAGAGACATACTGGCTTCTTCTGACTTTCTCAACTCTTTCTAACAATCTTCTATCGTTTCTTCGACGAGGATAATCTTCTAGATATCTCGCTATTACTTCCGGTTGCAGCTTCTTTTGCCGTTCCTTTTTCTCCCTCTCACTCCCCACCTCATTGGCTTTTTCAAATCCAGTCATCTCATAGTAATCTCTTCTCACCCTTGTTTCCCTGTGCCTTTCCGTACTTATTCCCCGTTCTTGCCATACACTATCCTCATTTGGTCCCCGGTGTTGTGAGTTCTCTGACAATCTGAATTTCTGCTGCCTCTGAAAACCTTCTGGTTCTGCCATTCTCATTGTCTTCCTGGACTCAAACTGTGAACTCAATTCAAGGCTACTCCTGTCATGATCAGTTATCACTTTCAAACGTTGTATAACAAGTTTCTTATGAGGCTGTTCTCTTTCATTCGGCGGCCGAATCACGAGTTCTTTATCCATGCGTAATGATGGCTGCGTGATTGACATAGTAAGCCTGCTTGATGCTGCCTGATTTCTCTCTGTATTAGAAGATGATTGTCCAGAAACAGAAGGCTTGTGAGACTCGCTTTTCCCTCTCTCTCTGATAAATGCAGACATCAATGAATGCAAAGGTCTGTTAGATTCGACCTTCGATTCTTCAGGTTCTTCCATAGAACGTCCTGGAGTTTCAGAACCGGGTTGATCTAACATCCCTCCACCGGGTATACCACATTTAATCCTCAGAGTAAGACCTCCGGTTTTGGAAGTTGAATTATCTCCCTTCGGAGCTTCATCTACAGAAACCTTTTTTGGACTTTTTGGCGCAGTCTTCTTGTTTTTGATAGGTTCCAGCTTGACCTGGCCTGATAGATCTGAAGAACTCGGTGTCCCAGAAGACTTCTTTACATATATACCTTCGGGATGTGATTCTGTAGTTGCTCTGTATTTTGGGCAGTGTTTATTGGTTTTCATGTGTCCAGGCTGGCCATGAAAATAACAGTCAAGCGTCTTTTTTCTTTGATTCAATGTTAGATTCATAATCTAGTCTAACAAGTAATTATTATACCTGACCACAAGCTCCACAGAAGAAATTCTCTCTCACTGGTTTTCTTTCCTTGTATACCTGGTTTAGACAGAAAAAACAGACATCACTCAGAATGACCATAGAAGTAATAGGAAATAATTACTTGTTAAACTAGATTATGTCTAATGCAAGACCTGATAAGTTTACACAGTAAGCAAAAAAAAAAGTGAAAGGGTTCTGGAATTTTCAAACTTACACTGACGTTTGTTGTGTGTTTAGCGGTGCTCTCAGTCACTAAGAAAGATGCATCAAGTTGAGTGGCCATATGTATCTTGGCAATGACACTGTCTTTTCTGACAAATTCAGCATTCATGTTCCTTTTTTCTTCATCTAGATAAGCACCACCGGTCAGTGATATGATTCATTACGGAAAAAGTCTTAAGCTGAATAGGGCGAATGCTTTAGTTGAAAGCACGTACCTTTCATCAGCAATCGGCGTAACTCGGCATATTCAGCAGCTTCATCTTCAATTTCTTCGTCTGTCACAACTTGATATGGCCGCCGTCTCATTTTGAGTCCATCGAACTTGTCATTCTTAGACATATTAGATTCTTCCCACTCCTCAGCATCAAGTAGATTTTCAAGATCTCCGACAAAGGAGTCCATGTCATTTTCACTCTCAGACTCATCGTCATCACAAGATGAAAGGGACAGAAGTTGCCTATCCCAAATCTCCTGACACTTTTCCCGGGCCTGCTGTTGTAACTGTAGGAAAGACATTCTCTGACCACGGGCATACTTACCCATTGTCGTAGGGTCAACCTTAAGTACACCAGATGCAGCCTGCTCACTCGATAGCTTGCGTATCATAGCTATCAGATGCCATCGATTTTGCTTGGCCATTATCTCATCAGGAACATTGAACTTGAGAAGAACCTATAAAGAGATCCAGCCAACCATACCTCACTTGGTCAAAATTTTAGATGAGCTTTATATACACGTCTAGAAGAAACGGGAAACTATAAAAATAGACGAGAATATGTCCTTTTAGGTTCCTAGACATTTAAAATAAAGAAGCGAACCTCTCGAGCTGCTTCCCTGCTTAATCTGCGAAGATCAGCATCTGTACCAGTTACAGTTGGGGCTCCGCAACACGCTGCTTCCTTTTTCTTCATACGTCCAGCTGCAGCTGGTACTTTTGGCGCAGCTCGGACGTAGCTGAATCCTAGACCCCTTCCAGAGGGATCGCCAACTCCAGTAATTTCCAAACGCTCTATATTTGCTCTGTCCTACTCAAACCCAAAATATATAATAGGTAATGAGAATCGAACCGGCCAAGTAACGAAATAATGCACATCAAATCCACTTCCAGAGACAGGATTCAGAAACCCTCTTAACAAAACTAAAGATAATAGAGCTGAAATAGATTCTAGTCCTTGTTGCAAAGTTATAGTAATGTATCGCACGAGCAATGAGAATGGATGAATGACCATGCCTTTATGGATTAGCGATACAATATAAAGATAAGAATTCACTGCATATAAACTTCTCAATATAGATAGTGATACTCACCCGAGTTGTACAAGCAACAAAGTTACTGCTCAGATTCCATGGAGTAATCTGCAACTCCCTCTCAATATGTGAAGCAGCGGCAAGAGCAATGGCTTCATCTGGGAGCTGCGCCAATGCAGTTGATATGCTGGCAGGCAAAGTAAACTGGGTGATCCCTAAATGTTTGAGCCGGTACATCCCAGCTAACATACTTTCATAGGAGCACACCTAGGCCAAAAAAACAGAGAATGCATCTTCAAATATATATTTCTAGAAATAGCTCTCAAAGCTCACTACATGAAACGAACTCGCAAGCGACACTTACATCCTCTGGCGCCACAGGATTTTTCAACTCATTCTCATGTGGAATATTTTCAAACCTATGTTTCTTGTACCAGAAAATTTTCCCATTTTTATCCCTCTGCATTTTTTAGTCCATGTAAGAGGTCAAGCGTGGTGATATAAAACAGAAGCTCGCATGAACTCCAAGATAATTAAAATAGAGAAAGGGTGCGCATACAACTCTAGATGCCGCTTATGCGCAAGTGAGAATCTGAAAATTACCTCTAGAACAATACCATGAATTCTCATGCTCTTCTTGACTACTGCATCCGATAAGTTAGAAAATAAGAAAGACAGCTCATCTGCAGGAATACGATGGCGATGCTTAAATTCTCGGTCCACATAGACCAACATCCTGTTCACCAAATAGGTCTGCAGATTCTTTGAAGTAGGAGACATTACTTCCATTCGAGGTTCCTAGGAAGATATAATCTCAGCATGCTGACTTTATGACAGATAAATGTGAATGCAAAATAAAGAGAGAAATATTGCAAAAGGCAAACCTGTTGTCCAACAGCAAATATCTTGTCAATACGCCTTAGAGAGAGCTTTCCTTTAGAAGACCGGACCAACAGATAATCCGTTGATTTCAACCTATGAGGAAAAACAGGTGCTTTGTACATGTTTGTTTCAATAGATGACTGACTGCAGCCCCCCTGAATTTCCCCAAGGAAAGGAGATTTCTCCCCAGGTTCTAGAATCATCACATTCCCTAGAGTGTCATTTTTATCGCGCAGCAAGTTCCCATGTTGATCCTCTGGGAATGACTTCTGATAATACGTGCACAAATTTGCACCCATTCCTGCATTGCTGAGCATCAAGGGCCTCTCTTCACAATATCTAACACAGATTGATGAAAAGTAATGGTGACTAAATTGACACAGAACAAAATAGCCACAAAGTGGCGTGCAGGTTAAAAAAAAAGAAAACAAAAGTTCCCAGTTTGACAGGTAAGTTTTGTGTAAGAATTTGTCTTACTCCATTAAGAAAACATGGCCATCTTTAGTAGATAGGTCTGATTTCTTCTTGAATGCCCCAGGAGGTCTCAAAGATTTATGTTCGCCAGGAAGCTTTTGTGCCCATGGCAACAGATGCACCTTGGTGCGTACAATATGGACCAAAGAATTTGAATGAACATTTTGTTCATCAAGAGACTTTTCATCCTCAAGTTCCTTTCCCATAAAAAAAATCTTCACTGCTTCATTTTCCTTAAAATCTGCAAAACATTTCAGTGAAATCAATAGTACTTCAAGTTCTCCATATAGAATCCGTGTCTAGACAGAAAGTGAAAGGAAAAATAACCAACCTAGCTTCCTAGAAGCCTTGGCTTTTAAAGAAGAGACAGATTCCTCTATGCCAACGTGTATCCTGCTTACTTTACCCCCCAGACTCTTAACTACAATTTGCATGGATCCTTGGTTAGGTAACTTCCATTGCTGCTTGATCGCTAGCTCATTGTCATGTGGATACCATAAAGCTTTGGGCCGGTGAAAATTTGCGATGTCTTTACTGCAACGAGTTAACACAAAAACGTTATAACAGAAACCACCAAAACATTTGAACAGAAACCACTAAAAGATGGATGTCAAAAGAACCATATCCAGTGTGGTAACTGTTCGAAGTGTGCAGATAGAAAACAATGTAAATACGAGTGACCCACTTACTTGCTCAATTTGTTCTTCATTGTCTGTAATTTAATAGCTGATGCTGAATGAAGAACTCTCAAACTGTGTACACCGAATTGATTAGCTTTTGCTTGCAGTTGCTGACAGCTTTTCCCATTCATATAGAACTTGTCATTAGAAATATTGAATTGGCACCCATAATTTGATCCACAGCCTTCCTGAAATCTTTCATCCTTGGGCTTTGAAGACCGGGATAGAATCATAGATCCAGCATGAAGTTGAAGATCTTTGCTTTCCCTGTTATCCGGTATTTCAAAGACCATTTGCTCATCTTGAAGGTCAAATATTAGTTTAGACCTGCTCAACTTCTTATCTGACTCCCAAATTATGCTATCTAACCATGCGTCATTCCCCATATCCCTCTCTTGCAATCCAAGTCTGCTAAAGCGTCCAAGAGCGTCACTTTTAAGCTGCCTTAAATTCTTCCCTCCAGCATCGTCATTTTCACTAAGATGATCCTCATCCCACTGAGATCCTAACCTAAGGAGTTGCGGATGACGTCTACTTTTGTTAGTGGACTCACTAGTAGTTTGGGAACCTCTTGAACCAAGAGACTCCAAGGCACTGACAAAATAAGATACAGGCTTATTATTTTCAGCTTGAGCTTGCTCTCTAGAATTCACCACGTTTAAGCTTTCTTGTTCAGTCTCTGAATTTGATCCTTGAATAAGCAGGCTTTCTGACTCAATTTCAGATTCGACGCTTTCAAAAGAATTACCACTAACTCCAGGAGAATTTTCCCAAATAATTCGATTTTCCCATTCATGCTGGTCAAGAGGAAAAACTTCCATTGGTGATTGTGACTGGCACAGAGATGATTTATCGTCTTCTAAGTCCTGCTTCAACAGTTCACCCATTGTGCATGATTCCCGTCCTAGCTTGGTAAATTCTCTCGATTCTGGTATGATGCTTCCGAATGTGCCAGCTTTTACCAGCTGTAAATCCCCTCTGATTGGTAACGGAAAATCCAACTGAATCAGACCAGCTTGTTTCACATGAGTGTCGATCCTACCATGGCTCTTAAGAAGTAACCCCTCATCATCTTCAACAAGCTCCATAGATTTGTATCTGTCTGTACAAAAGAGGCTATGATGTAAGAGTACCCATAAGAAGAGATGAATCAAAAACAGAAAACAAGAATGCAGATACAAAAGAAGACCGTTCCAGATCACTTACCTCTATAAGTGATATATCTATTTTCTCTCTTGGCCCGTTTCAGTGGTGGCTTATGAATAGCAAATATCTCAGAGAATTGTAAGACGACCATACCATCTTCCACATACAGAGTAGGCAGTGACGTTGCGCTTTTCTCATTCGTGTCCATCCGTTCCTCATTTCCCAAGATAGTAGCCTTCTCTTCATACTCCAAAGCCTTGTCTTCCTTTAAAACAACTGCAAAGCAATATTTTTATCTCACAATGAGTAGGTCGCGAGACATCTAAGAGATTGAATGACACACCAAAAGTACAGAATTCTGCTAAAAATTTTGTTTACGAACGGCAATTTCGATAGCAAACCTGATTCACTATCTTCAGAATCAAAAGATTCTTCAAATTGCATGTGCTCCACCTCTTGTTCTTCTTCCTCATCATAATCGTCATCATCAAATACAGAAGCTTTGGAATATAAACTACCCGAGGCAGCTGCAGACGAAAAATACTCTCTTTTTGCCAGTAGATGATCTTCCTCAGTAACTACTTGAACTTCAGGCCCGTCATACTCTTCATCAATATCCCCATAATCAACAGCATCCACAGCTTTTTCGTTGTAATCTGCATGATGTACAATCACAGTTAGTCAAACTAATAACCAGGCTTTGGTAACGTAGAAGGCAGGGTTGTTGCAGATTAAAATTTGATGTATACAACTTAGCCAAGACATTTTGCATCACAGCATCCAGTAATAAATACACTATGACCAGCGACAAACTAAGAGAATGCAAGACCAGGATGATGGAAACGTTTCATTGGGAGGTAGAAATTTGTAGCATGGTAAAATTCAAAGTAAACTTTGAAGGTAACTAACAAAAAAGAAAAAAACTGCAGAAGACAAGCGGACAACATCACCTTGCTCAGCTGGATCACTTGTTGTACAGTCTGAACTTGCCATCAACTGTTGAGTTTAGAAACACCAGTTTTGGTACAACAAAAAGATGATTAAAAACATCACTTAAAAGACTCACACTTCACTCTGCTCTTAACTTAAGGAAACAAGAGTACAAAGAGTTAGAATGTCACCATTATGTCTGGCAGAGACGAAGCCAATGCAGAAAGATGTTCTTTAGCGTCCTGTTGAATCGAAAACCATCATTAACACAAGTAAACACAATCATAACCAATAAAACACAGAGAGTAAAAGCTATTATCACCTCATTAAGGTAATCAGCATCCAAGTCACCAGAGTTATCAACGTTTCCAAAGATAAACTCCAGTCCCCTGCTTTTGTCCCCATACTCTTCATCGTCCTCTGCAAACCAAAAGTGTTCAACAAACAATATCTTGGCGAATGCATCTTATAATCAGGCATTCAATTTACATAATTCTCAGACTCTATCTAATGAAACTATGCCCTAAAAACATATCCAAGATTACTCATAGCTGATACGTTTTTGAAAACGAAAACAGTCACGAGCTGACCTAAATTGCAACGATATATTACCTGAGGAACCTTCGTTGTGTTCAGCCATATTAATACTCTCGAGTCCAAGAAAGTGGCCTCAAAAGTTTGCTTCCTGGAATCGCGAATCACTTTGTGCTTAGAAAACAAGCAAATTGGAACCCTAATTGAGGTTGAGAGTATAAAAACCTTTAAACCGGAGAAGGAGAACTAATCCAATCGAACGATCGGAAGAGACGGCGCACGGTGGCGGAGAGAAGCTCCGAGGCAGCAACGCTCGAATGGGAGGAAAGCAACAACAAAAAGAAAAGAATCGCCTAAGGGATCAAATTAGCGGGCTCGATAAATCGTATGAGTCGTTTATTTATAAGGGACTATAACCCGACCCGGAAAAAGTTAGTACTTCCGGGTCTAATTCTACCGAAATAAATGTTATAAACCGGTCCTGATCAAACCAAACCAAACCCTATCAAAAAAGTTAAAACAAATTGGAGAAGCTGTTTATCTCCAAGTTTGATATTATATAAGCTGTTGAGAAAATCTAATTTGCACAGTATTTGAATCATAATGGGCCAGACCCTCTTCCTTCTTAACAAATTCTAATCTTTACAGAAAGAATGTGTCGATTTAGTTTTTGTTTTGTAAATACTCTTTGATCAGTTTGATCGGATTTGTTTTTCCGCTATGTCAGGAGTTTTCACTTCGCTATGCTGAGCTTTTTTTAACTTTAATTAATTAAAGTTAAGATACAGTTATTATATTATGTTAAGAACATCAATCTAAGAACCCCGCAATAATCATGCAAAAACTCTCTTATGCTTCTTTCTTTACATGCATGCTTAGATCAGACTCTCTTGTGCTCGTTAGCGCCATCAACTCAGGTACCAAACCGAAGACGCTCTACGGACTTTAGCTTTCGGATATCGAGTTCTTTTCATCTTCCTTTAGCTTCTGCAAGTTTTCTTTGGTAAAGGCTTCTCCATGTACTTGGGCTTCGGCCTAACTCTATTTTAATGCAAGTGTGTTGTTAAAAAAAAGAAAGGGAGAATGAAAATAACAATAAGTAACTTATACGACCTTGTAAAATATTATGAGAGTGATCATCAAATCAAGAGTTAGTGAGAATAAAGTCCAGAGGTGTGGACCAGTTATTTTTTCTTGAAGATGCTGAAATCTATTAAACATATTAAAAATTGATATCCATCCAGTCCAGATACAATGAAGTTGTTGGATTACAGATATATATCATGTCTCAAGAACAAGTAGATACGTACATACAATCAAATGAATCAATTGATATATGTAACGTAATTCTGATTTCGAGGGAGAAATTGGCTGACTGTTGTTAATTAGTAAAAGATTCCAATTTAGCTTTTTCGCTAACCATTTAGTTTCTACTAGAAGAAAATACACTAAACAACTACTACATATGCATTGCCATGCATTTATATGATTCATATTTTTTGTTTTAATAAAATGGTTTATGGTTGATAGTTATTTTTAAGTAAAATCTCTACAAAATTACGAACTTATTACCATCACCGATGACATGCAGTTGTTCCAATTGTAAAAGTGTGTTAGAATGGACCACTTTTGTTTCCATGCTCAAAGAAATAAAATAAAAACTATTTATTTACACATACACAAACGCATGTACTTATGGTAACTTTGATTGGCTCGTCGTTGTTTGTGAGTTTAGAATTTCATCTTTGGGATTGTTTCTTAAAAGATACAGTTCAACAACTTAAATTTATACGAAGAAAATATGCTACTACATAATGTAATTCTAATACAGATTATATTTTATTTTCTTAAATAAATATATGGATTAATAATTAGCTAATTTATTCTTACTAAATAAATATAAAATATTATAAACCATATTTACAAAATATATTCATCTCATCTTAACTTGTAGTAGTATTTATTACTAGATTGAAATACCGTTTTTTATAATCTTATCATTTATGTAAGATTTTTTCTTTCATAAATTGAGATTTTCACAAGTCAGCAACTTATGTTAAACTTTTATTGGTTTGATATTTCCTCAAATACATATCAAAACGTGAAAAGACAGAAGTCACAGAACTATATAGTCCACACCAAAAGAAAAGACAAATATAATGATTAAAAAATACATAAAGTAAAACAAGTATATTGCTTAGAAAAGAATTAACAGAAAAAAACATATGTGTAAAAAGGTCGAAAGACGTGGCAAAAAGCAACTAATTTCAACCAATCCATATCTACCTTCATCAGATCAAAACCAATTTAAACACATCCCGCAGATTCTGCCATGTGGCTTCTCTCTCCTCTACAGCTCACTTCCCTTCCCTCTCTCTCTCTAAAAACCAGACCTTCAATGTCATTGCTGTGATTCTCATAAAGTCCAGTGTCCGAATCCTTCTTCTGTCTTTTTGAATTTCTTTTTTTTTTAATTCAGTTTTTTTTTTAAGAAAAAAATATTTTGCTTTAACCGGAGAAGAAGACTATGGGAGGTTGTACCTCCAAGCCCTCCACCTCCGTGAAACCTAATCCTTACGCACCCAAAGACGCGCTTCCCCAAAATGACGAATCTACCCCTGCCCACCACGGGAAATCACCGGCTCGTACCTCAACCGCCGTAAAGGCTTCTCCTTTCTTCCCTTTTTACACTCCAAGCCCCGCCAAGCACCGCCGTAACAAGAGCCGCGACGGCGGAGAGAGCAAGAGCGTCACCAGCACTCCGCTCCGTCAGCTCGCGCGTGCTTTCCACCCTCCTTCTCCGGCGAAACACATACGGGATGTTCTGCGGCGGAGGAAGGGGAAGAAGGAGGTTACTCCACCGGCGGCGAGTAAGTCTGAGGAGGAGGAGAGAGAGGAGGTAGGGCTGGACAAGAGATTCGGATTCTCCAAGGAGTTTCAGAGTAGGATGGAGTTGGGTGAAGAGATAGGGAGAGGGCATTTTGGGTACACTTGCTCTGCTAAGTTCAAGAAAGGAGAGCTCAAGGATCATGAGGTTGCTGTTAAAGTCATCCCTAAATCTAAGGTCCATGTCACATCTGATACTTTCTGAATTCTCAAGTTTTTGATTTTTTAAGTTTATGATTCCAATTGGCCTTTAAGTCTTTGATGCTTGGTGGTAAGAGAGAGATGCTTCATTGTACTAAGTTGGTCTCTTGTTTCTTGTTAGATGTTACACTGTTTGAAGCTAATAATAGCTTATGGCTGCAAGTAGAAATGCTTCATTGTACTAAGAAACCATTGATAGTTTCTCTTGATGATTATTTTCTTCTCTATTAACTTACAGTCCCTCTTGTTTGAGCCATCTCTTTGGAAAAATAAATGGCGTGTGGACTTTTTGCTTAGAAATTAATATATAAAAAAACGAGTATGTATGAATACATATGAGGTTAATGTTTAATATTTCATCTAATGTTTGTCTAAGGCCAAGATTTTCAATGGTAACAGATGTAAGTTTTGCTGACTTTTTTTTTTTTAGTGAAAAGTTCTACACGTTTTTAAATGGGTCAATATACTAGAAAGCATATACATTTTGTGCTGATTATGTCATTAAGGAGATGAAATATCTATGGTCCTTATGCAATTCTGTATCATGCAATCAAGTGTTAGCTTAATTCATAATAGACTGTTGCTCATTGTTTTTTTGGTTTGGCAGATGACAACTGCAATATCTATAGAGGATGTGAGAAGAGAAGTAAAAATCCTGCGGGCGTTGTCTGGACATAACAATCTGGTACAATTCTATGATGCTTTCGAGGACAATACCAACGTCTTCATTGTTATGGAGTAAGAGAACCGTGCCGTAACGCTACATACAATGTTTGAATCAACTAGATTATTATACATTTTACTTTCTTCGAACTTTCAGGTTATGTGGAGGTGGTGAACTCCTTGACAGAATACTAGCAAGGTCTGCCTATCAAACAAAGAGGGTCATTGCTATGAAATTTGTTTAACTTAGAGTTGTTCCATTGCCTGACTAACTATTTCTATATTCTCTTTTAGGGGAGGAAAATACTCTGAAGATGATGCAAAAGCAGTGCTTATACAAATCCTTAATGTTGTAGCTTTCTGTCATCTCCAAGGAGTTGTTCATCGAGATCTAAAACCAGAGGTGAACCTTGTTTGAAACTTCCCCCTAGTTTAATACCAATCTTTAAATCTGAAATTCTTTTCATGTACCACCAGAACTTCTTGTACACTTCCAAGGAGGAGAATTCTCAGTTGAAAGTCATAGACTTTGGTTTATCAGACTTTGTCAGACCAGACGAAAGACTAAACGATATAGTTGGTAGTGCTTATTACGTAGCACCTGAAGTTCTACACAGATCTTACACCACTGAAGCAGATGTGTGGAGCATAGGAGTAATAGCTTACATTCTGCTTTGTGGAAGCCGTCCCTTTTGGGCAAGAACTGAATCAGGAATCTTCAGAGCAGTTCTAAAAGCTGATCCGAGTTTTGATGAACCTCCTTGGCCTTCATTGTCCTTTGAAGCAAAAGATTTTGTTAAGCGGCTATTGTACAAAGACCCCCGGAAAAGAATGACAGCCTCTCAAGCTTTGAGTCAGTAACTCTATAATCTCCACAATCTTTCCTTGGTTTATTGTCATGCATAGCAATCAGTTTAACTTATACCTTTTTCTTACAGTGCATCCTTGGATCTCTGGTAGTAAGAACATGAATATCCCATTTGATATTCTGGTCTTCAGGCAGATCAAAGCATACTTGAAATCTTCTTCTTTGCGTAAAGCTGCTTTGATGGTACATTTTTCTTGCAACCTTTTAGGATGTAATTGTTTGCTCCATGTTTTAGTGTTGATCCTAACTCTTATACTCTCTCCAGGCTCTGTCGAAGACATTAATTACAGATGAACTTCTTTATCTGAAAGCACAGTTTGCAATCTTAGCACCCAACAAAAATGGCCTCATCACTTTGGATAACATCAGAACGGTATGCGCCTTACTTCTATCTCTGTCTATGGTAGAGAACAAACAGCTCAAAAGCTAGCTTCGATTTCTTGCTGGACAGGCACTTGCTACAAACGCAACAGAAGCAATGAAAGAATCACGGATCCCAGACTTTCTTGCATTGGTACTGTCCTGTCTTCTGTTCTCGTGCGTTTGCTGTATGGTTTAACAAAAGTTTGGTGTTGGGAACTATGACAGTTAAATGGACTTCAATACAAAGGAATGGACTTTGAAGAGTTTTGTGCAGCTTCCATTAGTGTTCATCAGCATGAGTCTCTTGATTGTTGGGAGCAGAGCGTTCGCCATGCTTATGAGCTTTTTGATATGAATGGAAACAGAGTTATTGTCATTGAAGAACTTGCTTCTGTAAGTTTATTATCTTCACTTGGACTTTTTATTTTCACATATTTTTTTACTAATTAAAGGGATCACAAATGTTTTGTAGGAACTTGGCGTTGGATCATCAATCCCAGTCCACACCATTCTACATGACTGGATAAGGCACAGTGATGGGAAGCTGAGCTTCTTAGGTTTTGTCAAATTGTTGCACGGTGTATCTACTCGACAACCTTTACCTAAAACTCGGTGAAGAAGGTAACTTAAGGTTATAACAGAGGTGAAAGAGGACGAACATACCACAGCTAATGGATGTCGAGAACAATTTTATAGTGTCAAAAACGGAAATATAAAGTTCCTATAAAGAAAAGAGTATCAAAAATATCAGACATGCCTGAAAAGTTGTAATGAGATGATGTTTAAGACCAAACACTTTCTTCTCTAATGTTTTATCTAAACACTTGAAACACCTGCTTCTTAAAACAAACAAACAATCTCATCATATTTCCAAGAATAGAATCAGGAACAGCAACCACATGTCTCTCTACCTCGTAGAGAGCCTCTGATGCAAATCATCTGCCAGTGCTCGCCTCACTCTCCAAAACTCTAGCAGGCGATCCAGTTCATCTGGATCCTTCCATATATCCGGCTCCGGTTCTCTACCTCTTATGCAACACACAACAAGCCACAATAGTATGAGGAGCATGGTGTACTCCAACATTCAAACTCTGAAGAATCTTCCATCGAGCCTTGAGCAACCCAATGGCTTCCACAACCACTGACCTCCGTTTCATCAGCATTGGGGGAAAAAAGGTGTCGAGGAAAGAGAGAAGAGGGTAAACACCAGTCCCCAACAATGTATGGTCTCACATGGGTCTAGAGAGTTTTGGGGATGAAGTAGATGCAAGAGCATCGCCATGAAAGCTTCTTCCATCTTTGACTCTCTTAGGAGAAGAAGAAACTTGCAAGTACTGAAGCAAGAAGAGAGAGAGAGAGACAGAAGCTTATGGAGGTGTTGTAAGAAGGTGAAGGTTTTAAAGCAGACATGATCCAACAAGCACTAGCATTAATATTTGTCTAAGACAAAAAGCAGTAGTAACCAAAATCTTTGAATCTCCAAACAACAACATAAGTCTAACGAAACCAAATCCATCTAACAAAATTCTCCTTTTCGACTACAAGTTTAGCATTGATTGATTGTGTGGATCATGATCACTTGAGTCTCTTCTCTTCAAGTCTCGGCAGGATAGGTGTTGGAGTCATGGTGGTTAGCATATCCTCCGTTGTTGTAACCTTGCCCTCGTGAGTATCCTCCATTCCATTGCTGCCCTGAGTCTCCTCTCCACTGCCACACAACACATTAAGATTTTGGAGAGAGATCTATTGGATTTATCAAACATGTTTGAGTGAGGCATGCAACATGTGTGACCATGTTAAGGGGAGTAACAAGCTCAAGTTGGGCTTGGAGATCATGCGTTAGATATTCCCACTTGTGTAGTCAAAAAAGAAAAGGGATGGTGCTAGATAGATTCCACCAGCTATTGTCTATTATTGTCAACTACTAACTTCAGCTTATATATATACGTTTCTAGTAACACAACATGGGTTAGAAAAAAACCTACTACCAAAGTTTAACCTAATCAAATGTACTAAATATAGACTGCAGAGAGAATGCACCACCAACTCCAAGGTAAAAACTTTTACCTGCTTGTTTGGGGTTCTACCCCAAGAGAGTCTGACAGTGTTCTTGCCAATGACTGTCCCATTCAAACTCTGGATGGCATCATCAGCACTCTTCCTGTCAAAAAGAAAGGTAACAAGTAGCTTTGAGATCACACATTTTCTGCAGATTGGTTTGGCTCAGTTTTATATGATTTACAAGACCGCACCTGTTAGCAAATTGGACAAACCCACATCCTTTGCCTAGTGGGATCTTCACTGAAACAACCTCACCAAACTCTGTAAAAGGTTGTCTGAGGTCTTCATCAGTAACGTCAGGGTCAAGGCCACCAACGAATATCTACAGTAGAAATAAGAGAAAATTAGCAGCAAGGCAATATACAAAGCTTGACTAATGAAAGCATGGGAAAGGATATGACAACTCACTGTTGAGTTGTTTGATTCACCATCAGATTGTGAACCATTAGCCATAAAACCATTTACTCCATGTCCACCAGCCACTATCACAGCTATTCCAACCAAAACATAAAACTTTATAGTTCAAAAGCTATTGATAATGAAACTGTACAAGCAGAGAAGAAGCATAAAGAGAAACCAAACAACAAGGAGCATCATAGGTCAATAAGATATGTTACCTTGTGAAGAATGTTGTTGCTGATTAGAAACAGCTCTTTTGGGAGTTGCAATACCAACTCTCATTTGCCTGTTGGAACATAAAGCTCCATTCATTTCAGTCAAAGCCTTTGACCTCTCACTTTCATCACCAAATCTAACAAAACCATAGCCTTTGGACCGGCCAGTGTTGGAATCGATCACAACTTTGGCGCTCTTGACCGATGGATATCTCTCAACAAACAACTCTTGCAACATAGTATCAGTCACATCTGGAGACAAATCTCCAACGAATACCGACAGCTCGGGACCTGTC
Source organism: Sinapis alba (assembly GCA_012274485.2). Lineage (NCBI taxonomy): Eukaryota > Viridiplantae > Streptophyta > Magnoliopsida > Brassicales > Brassicaceae > Sinapis > Sinapis alba. Next base: position 52,193 of record MU106720.1, read on the forward strand.
TCAACAGCTCTCTTCTCACCAGTACTGAAAGATGCCCAGTTTATACGGAAGGGCTGCTCCGAGTTTGGCATTATTGAACCACTGAAGTTCTGAAGAACCTCTTCAGCTGCAGCACGTGTAAGAAACTCAACAAAACCGTACCCTTCTGATTGACAAGTTAGCTTGTTACGAATCACTTTCACAGAAGAAACCTGCACATCATAATAGTTAAAAAAAACAACAACTAAATATGAAAATCTTACACTATTAGTCTCCATACATGCTTTTTTTTTTCTCAAGAATTTTTTTTATCTAAACGTGGCAATGTACAACAGTACTTTATGCACTAACGAAAATTTGAACTTGTGTTCTGTCTTTTTCAGTACAATGCTGTCTTCCATTACCCTATTTGTCTCTAGGGCAAATTCTAAAAAAAGTCCTTAGCTTTGAGACAATGGATCAAATCAAAACACACAAGAAACTCAAGAACATGTCCAAAACTTACACGTAACAATCATTCACTGAACAGATTCTAGAAAACACTTTACCTCGCCGGTGTGAGAAAAGCAGGTATGGAGATAAGCCTCGTCCATCCAATGAAGAAGATCACCAACCCAGAGAGTCTTGACGTCTTCTCCAGATCCACGCTCATGTGGTGCCTTGTGTTGCTGCTGCTGGTACGACGCGTATTGGAAGTGAGGATGGTGATAAGGACCTTGATTGTAAGGAAGGTATTGGTGAGGAGGATACATCATCATTTGTTGTTGCTGCTGCATCATCATCATGTTCATGGCCGCCGCACCTGGATACTGCAAAGCCGCCGTCGTCATCATCCAATGTTGCTGTTGCCACTGCTGAGGCGGCGGCGGAGGAGTTGGTTTCTGAATAGGAGGCGTGGTTCCTGGAGTTGGTAACGCCGAATCTGAGCCGTTGGTCGTCTGCATCTTATAGAATTGTTTCTATATAAATAAAGATCCGATCTGATATCTCCGGAAATAGAAACTCAGTCTCCGAGTTATATATTTAAGTATTTGAGTATCTCTTCGTGTAGAGAAGGAGAGAGAGAGAGAGAGAGAGAGAGAGAGAGAGAGAGAGAGAGAGCTCGTTGAGCTATGGTTATCGCAGAGACAGAGAGGTTTGGTGTTAAAACAATAAAAAGGGAGGCGGGGGAGAGAGTTTGTGGATTTGGGGGTTTAAGGCTGAATCTATGGGTCTTTGGGAAGTGGCCGAAACGTGGGGCCCAGTTTCTTACAGAAGCCGTGTATGTGTGTTTTTTGGAGATGAACGGCTCTGATTCCATCGTGGTTACACCACTTGCATTTAATTTTTTTCCTAGGGTTTATAAATTAACTTACATCATTAACTAAACTCACGAGGAATGATTGGGTCAAACTCCATATCTACGGATTAACCGTTTTCTTTTACTGTAAAGAAAGGTAAAAAACTATGGAATTACCTTATATAATTAAATATATATGATATTAATAATTTTAAATAATAAATATTTGATAATAATTTATGTATTTTTTATCATGTTTGTTTAGTTTTATGTTACTTAAAATAAACTAAACAATCACATTATTTATTTAATAAAAAATTAAAATTTTATGTATATATTATATTTTGAATTTTTTAAAACTATAATAAATTAATAAAACTGTTAAAAATTTTACATTTTTTTTTTGTGATCAATGGTTTAAAATTTCCTTATAACAAGATAAAAATAATTATAAAACTGTATGAGTAAGAAAAATACATATTACCTGTGAATGTAACATATGTGGGTAGTATAAAACTGTTTACAACATTTTTAGTGATTGTTATAAAATACCTACCACCTGCAAATATAAATATTTATGGGTGGTAACGGTACTTATAATCGTTTCATCTTTGGCATGATTTTCACTATCCATCTTTCTGCTTCCTCAGAATAAAGCAAATTTTGTAACTGCTTCATGAAATATGCAAGACAGATTATATGACATCAGTGAAATACCTTTTCGTCTTTGGATTGCATCCACACTTGTTAATCTATAAAGCAGCGGTTCCAAAACTTAAACAATCAGTAAATGGTTTATACATATTTCACTAAGCTAGTGAAATGCTAACATATCTCTACACTACAAGCTATAGATTTTGTTCACTATTTTGGAATTGATTACTTAAGTGATGCATGGTTACTGTGTTGCTTGTCATGGTAGTTATTTATGTACTGTTCCAATTTTACTAGATGTTTTCAGTAAAATAACTAAATATTTAATTAATAAACCAGGTAATAATACACGCCCTATTAAGAGTGAAATATTTTATAAAAATAATTTTTAAATAAATATGTTTTAGTTACTATTTTGAAATAATAAAATATATGTAAATATATTTTAATGAATGGATCAAACTAAAATTATTAAAATATTCACTTTTTATCAATTCAAGTATGATATATATTTCTATAACTTTGAAATTAAAATATTCATGTATTTTTATATGGTACATAATTTAATTTAATCTGAATATCTATTAAATGAGATTTTCTACTCATATGGTTTTATGATCATTTATATCTTGTTATAATAAAAATGTAAATCATTGTTCATAAAATTTCAATATGAGTCTTTTAACAATTTTAGTAGTCTATAGTTGTTTTAAAAAATTTAAAATATAATTTATACAAAAATCTAAACTTTTATTATATGATAAATGTGATTTTTAATTTGTTTTCATAATATAAAATTAAAAATTATAGAAGATATACATATGGATGTAGTCGCCGGCTTTTGTCTCTGGTGACCCACTTTCCGTTCAGGTGGTGTCGGCCAGCTCTTCTCCAGAATCTTCCAGATTCAGTGGTTATTTATTCTGATTTTCGATTTTGGTCTCCTTCATTAATCTATTTGAGCTCTGGTTTAGAGTTCTGTTATCATGATAAAACGCGCTTGCAAATAAATTTCAGTTACAAAGCGAAGATCCTTGTTTATATCGAATTTGATTGTGGTCTTGTGGTTTTGGAGGCCATGTCTTTGGCGGTGCTTTCCTCAACCTTATGGCTTCTGGTGTAGATTTTGTCTATCGGTGGTGAATTTTGACCTCCTTTCATTATTGGTGGAGTATCTAACTATATGTTTATGTTTCCGATATGTTCTAGTAGAACAGCCGGTTAGAACCTCCGTCAATGACCTTCTGGCTGGTGTTTTTCGGTGGCGTTTCGGCTTTCAGACATTGTCCATTCCTCGCTAAAGCTCAATGCATGAATTGCATTGTCACCATTTCCCTTTGGGCTAGGTTTTGCTTGGACCTTTTTGGTCCTTGTAGTGTTTACCTTTTTTTGACTTTTTTAGATATGTGTATGGATCTTTGGTTATTATAATAAAATATGATAAAAAGGTAAAAAAAAAAAAAGAGAGATAGAGAGAGATATCTAGGTGGAAAAACTGAAAAGAATGCAAGAGATTCATCTAAAAGATGTCTTTTTTTATTGGTTAAACCTTTTTATATTTAAATCTAAATTGCTATAATATTTAGAGCATGATTAATAATTTTAGTAGTAGTATCTAGATGAGGTTTTAGTCATTAAAACAATAATTAATTACCAATAGTGTGAGAAATAGGCCTGGGCAAAAAATCCGATCCCGAAGAACCGATCCGAAACCGACCCGAAAATCAGGGTCCCGAACCCGATTGGACCTTGGGAAATATCCGAATGGGTCCTAAATTGTTATATCCAAAGAATCGGTACCAAATCCGATCCGAACCGAGAACCGAATGAGTATCCGAAGATATCCGAAATGTAAATATATATATAAAAATATTAATTATAATTATACTTATAATTATTTTAAAATTTTAGATTAAAATTTTAAGTTAAATATAATAGTTGTTTTTGGTACTTTTAAGTATTTTCAGATAAAATATGATAGTTTAGATTAAAAATACTCAAACAAAACTATGTATAATGAGTATTTTGGTTATTTTTGGATAAATTTGGGTAATATGGATACAAAATTAGAACCGAACCGGGTGACTATGGTTATTTTGGATACAAATATCCGAACCCGTTTTAGATACTTTGGTTATTTGGTTATTTTTCGGTTCTTATACATGAGAACCGAACCCACCCGGACCCGGGAGGATCCGACTCGAACCCGACCCGGTTTTTTGTAATACCCGAATGGAACTGTTTTTCAAAATCCGAAAAACCGATATCCGAATGGATAGTATCCATACCCGAAAAGGTACCCAAATGCCTAGGCCTATTGAGAAAGAAGAAAAAATGGAAAGAGAGAAAAAAGACGTTAAATTTCTCTATGAGAAGATATTCTCTGACACTTTGGAACCCAATATGTCATGTATTAATATATAATTGATCTCAATTTTTAGATTTAAATGTTAATTGCAAAATATAAAATATATTGATATAATATACGTGAGGTACTGAGGTGAGAGATTTTAACGCTGTTGATGCTCTTACATTAATATAAGAGATACAATGGATTATTATGGTGCTGATTCTTTAAAATGTCAACTAATTTAACTTTTTATCTAGAATAGTGAAAATATTACTTATTTGTGACAAAAATATGTTTTTCAAACATTAAACTGATACAGAGGGAGGAAAAATACATAGTAAAATTTTATTTATTGATAATATGAGGAGAATGATAGAAAAACTGAAACACTTAGTCTTCGAGCACGAAGCGTTTCACAATCTTGACGCTTTTCTCCAAAACGTGCTTGTCCCAAACCTCTCTTGACTGTGCCCTGAATGATGCCGTAGCGTCCAGCCTGTGAATCTCCCAACCACTGCTTCTCAGCTTCATGATCCTATCTATCTGCTTCTTTGACAGCCTCCAGGTGTTTTCTTTGATCTCCTGAACTGCTTCCTCGTACGCAACCTTTCTTGCTGGGTCCCACTCACACACCTTGTCGTTTTTCTCCGGCGGGTAGACTCTGAAGTACCGGTCGAACTCCGGTACTCCTATAGACTTGTGAATCCCGGTTCGGGTTGTGGACCGGGAATCTCTAGAGTTGTAGAACTCGGCGAGCTCCTCGAACATACCTGACTCCATCATTTGGTCGACACGTTTTGAGAGGTAGTGGTTCAGAACTGAGACCGAGACATCCACCCAGAGGAAGCAGCAATCGTACCTTTTGATCAAAGCAAGAAATAAACAAAAATGTTTTATATGAAGTTAAATACATATGGAATTAATTAAAACTTGAAAACATAAAATATTTTGTATGTTCTATAAGATTTATTACAAAATGCCAACGTCAAAAACGTTACATGCAAAATATACTTTTGTCCTTTTTTAACTTTTTTGGGGGGCTTTAGAGTACCAAATTGCTTTGTTAGCAGATGATCAGGATCCAATCTCTTACATTACTAAGACGTTACATGCAAACAGAAGGTTCTCCTTCCATTGGCGTTTAACATTTCATGTTCAAATATAAACAATGGTCTAATACATTTTAAGGTTTTGAAATCATTTTGAACATTTTTGGAGTAAAATGAACGTCAAGACATATACTATATATCATACCTCAATTCGGAAGGTATCAACGGTTTAGAGAATGGATTAGTTTCAGGGTCAAAATGTTCAACAAGCAGAGCCTGAATGAAGGAGTTAGATCCACCTGCTATTATAGGGAGCTTCCCACGAGAGGTAATCTCAGAGATGGACCCTGACGCCAAAGAGCGGAACTCCAAGGCAGTTAGTTCGGGGCCATCCACAGGAAACTCACCGAGTAGATGGTGAGGGACACCACATTGCTCAGGGATAGTGATTTGATTCGTAGTGATCTCCAACCCCTTGTAGAATTGCATTTTGTCAGAGTTGATGATCTCGGCGGAGAAACGGGTTGCAAGATCGACTGAGAGGCGTGACTTTCCTGTCCCGGTGGATCCCATGATGACAACCACTTTCTCCTTGCGTGATTGGTCCATGCAAACGGTCATGGGAGCTACTGACTGTGGTCGCACTCGAGGTCGCCTAGGAGTGGTCGGGACGAGAGAACGAGAGACGAAGGAAGAGGTAAGTACTTGCATGTCTATACCCGGAAGGAGACAAATGCTGTTTATGTTTTCTTCTATAACCTCTCTATCTAGATCTGCTCATGAGTCTAGTAGTGGTATGCTTTTTATACACTGATAACAAAACAAAAACAAAAAGGATCTTTTAAAAGTTGTTTATAAGGTTAGATATCCAGTATATTATTACAATATATGAACTATGTCATTTATCATCATTAAAATAAAATTTTAAAAAGATATGTTAGTCCATTTAAACACATACTATATTTATTATTAAATTAATATAAAATTAATTAGTAATCTACAAACAAAATTATTTATTTTTAAAAAAATAAAAGTTATGAAATTATCTAATATAATTAAAATAAATTAATAAATAGTAACAATTTGATAACAATTATGTATTATATATTATTTTGTTTAATTTTATATTATTAAAATAAAATAAATAACTACATTAGTCATATAATAAAAATATAGATTTTTCGTAGATGTTAAATTTATATTATTTTGTAGATTTTACTATTTTATATATGAAGATATTCAACTTTTAAAATTAATTTACTAATGGCTGAAAATAGTAATAAACATATACAAGAATTTAAAAAAGAAGAAAAGTCGACATGTATCTAAAGAAAAATAAAATAAGCAGACGGAAACAGGACGGGCAAAACTAAAGATTTAGAGATACATATACATTTATATGTATATCTATATATATAAATACCTTTAAATTTAAAATTATACTCCCTCCGTTACGCAAAGAGTGTCGTTTTAGAGAAATTTTTCGTTACAAAATAAGTGTCGTTTTAGGATTTCAATGCATAATTTATTGATTTTATTTTCCAGTTTAATTTTCTATTGGTTGAAATATGATTATGTGTATGAGTAATGATGTTTTTCTATAGAAAATATGAAAAATTAAATGTTTTTTTAATCTGTGTGCAAAAGGCTAAAACGACACTTATTATGAAACAAAGAGAGTATAATAAAATTGTATTACTACTTACTGTATTCTCTGTAAATATGTATTCTCCGTAAATATGGATTACCTTTTGGATCGTGTGATTTGCTATTTAGAAAGATAAAAAGATGAAGAATTTGTTTATTGAATAGATCGAAGATGGATTAGAACTTTGTACAACCTAGTTATTTATGTATGAATGTGTTTCCCCATTTTAATGGTTTTCCAAAAATAAGAAATTAAATACTCCCTTTATTTCACAAAGAGCATCATTTTATCTTTTTTTTTTGTTACACAAAAAATGTTATTTTAGAATTTCAATGTAATTTATAACTTTAATATTAATTGCAAAATGCATTGATCTTATAAATAAATTTATTTATCTCAAATATTATTGGTTAAATAGGTGTAATTAATACAAACATAAATGTATTTCAATCATTTTCTTAATCTGTGTAAAATGTGTCGAAGTGATACTTTTTGTGAAAATGAGAGAGTAAGTAAGAATTACATAATTTTCACACGGAACATTATGCTAAACATCCGAAACATCTTGAAAACGTTTCCATAAACTGATTATCATAATAGATAACCTAGCTTCAGTGGACGTTTTTGGTTTGCTTGATCATACAGTGTTTAGCAAATGATTTGCGAGGATTCGTCATGTTTGTTTCTGGGACAGATGAAAGATCGTGAGAAGTCTTGAAGGTAAATCACTGGTCTCTCTCATTTGTCTAAACACGCATTTTTCTGAATACGTAGTCTACATTTTTCCTGGGAAAATGTGTGAGGTCGGTCCACATACAAATCTGGGTTAGGTTTTGAGTGCAAGAGAATGTAGAAAAAAAGATTTAATATTCTCTTCTTCAAGAGTTATTAAATTGTTATTATTTATTAATTTAGTTGTGTTGAGCAAGAATTTTGAACTCAATATTTTAATAAAAAAAAAATCAAAATTTCAAAAAAAAAAAGTCTATTTTGGTCATTTTATTTTTTTAGGGCTATTTTTGTGACAAAAACTTAAAAATGGCTATTTAAGAGAATTGTCATATATTTTATGTTAATATTATTTAAAATTTAAATATATACCATAAAAATCAATAAAATAATTGTTTAAATTTACTTACAATAACTATAAACAAGATTTTGGACCCTGCGTCCGCGCGGATGTATGTTCAAAATTATTATATGTTAAATATTTATGTTACTGTTTCATAATTTATTGAAGTTTGAAATTGATGTATTTTGGTCAGTTTGTTCAGTGTCCATTAATTGTTTAATAATGAAGATATATTATTTTGTTTTTTTTGTACAACTTTTCATTTGACTTGGTAGCTTAAATATTAAACTGTTAAAAAATTGAGTATTAAGTTTTTGATTTTGTGGTTTTTATTAAATCATACAAAAACTTTTGTTACTTGAAGTACATTACAAAATTATGATTATAGAGTTTTGAAACAGTAGTAATAAAAACTAATAAACATGTACCAAAAAAAACAAACAGAATTCTGATAAGTAAATTTAGCAAGACAAAATGATATATTAAATTGGGCCAGTTTCTTTATCATTTTTAATTGGGTAAATATTTTTTTTAAAGAAAATGTGGACCTTGCATAAATCTTAAAGCCTATATAATTTATTTTTCCGTGAAACAAACAGAAAATGTTTACTAGGGAAGAAGTATATAACTATGTAGGAAATGGTATCAATTAGGGATAAATGTCATCTAATTATTAATGATTTTGTTAGTTGTGATTATTTAGCATTATTTAGCGAACATACTATTCAGTTTTTTCCCAAATTGATTAGTTTGTTATAAAGTTAACATAATAACACAAATATAGGCTTTAAAAGTGTTGATTTTAAACGTGATTTGAAAGATTATAAACAAAAAAAGAATTTTGTGCTAGTTGATTGAAATCGTAATTTTTACAAAGATTTGCTAAAATATAGGAATAGATTGTGGAAGGTCATTTCTATAAAGAAATTAATAAATGATTAGTTTTGTTTTTGAACTTAATAATTTTATTGGTATTATTGTATTGTTTTGAGGTTAATCTTTTGGTTTATATTAATTATGATATAAATTATGATCGAAAGTATCAAAATTTTAAGATTTCTTCATCAATTTCATGGATTTGTATATGTCTAATATGCTGGTTTTGATTCAAAACAATGTTTTATCAATGCTATATCACCATTGGTAGGAACTATCTATTATATTTTGGTTGAGTAATGGTTTGTAATTATATGGTTTAGTAATAAGATTAAATGTTTTTTTTAATTGTATAGAACGATATGTAGGCCAATGATCAGAAAGTGGTTTAGTGATGGTTTTAAAATTTTATGGTTTATTACTAATAACAAAATCGTGTGTCATGGTTTAATTTAGTGACAAAACTATATATTTAATATTAGTGATAGAAAGAGATAAATATTAAAAGAAAGTCATGTTTTAATAGATTATATAAATAAGTAAATAAATAAAGATAATTGTTTTGATTTACGTGAATGTGTTAATTTAATTATATAATAGTTAGTAATAAGTTTTTTGAGCAAAAATTCCAACAAAAAATTTATGACTGCCCATTCCACAGTTTTTTTACTGCACATTTAATATATCAATATTCATTTTTTGTGAAGTTTCTGATAATAAGATTTCCGCAGGGAAAATAAGTTGAAACTGAAAGAAATGCTTCATTATTATTTGTAAGAGTTCATACTGTTGGGCAAATAATAAATTAGCTTTGCCAAGACATTCACTGTCAGTAGAAAAACAAATCCAAAAGAAATTCTCAATCTTCTTATTACAGTAAAAGTTATAAACTTAGAGAGCTTTCTTAACTTAGAGAGCTTTCTTAACTTCGAAAAAGTTGGAACGTGCACCGTTCGCCGCATCAATGTCTTCTGCGGATGCTACAGCCACCGCAACACCTTTATCTCTAACCACATCTATTGCTTCTGCGAACTCTTTAAAGTCTTTCAAACTGTGGAACAAAGATAAGATCAAAAAATCATATTAACACCTTTTATTCATGTAATATAGAGAACAATCACTCAGAAAATGTCTTGTTAATTAACCTTGTTGTTAATATCTCTTCACGCTTTCTTTGCCTTTCTTCATCGGTAACTCCAAGTAAATGCCTCATCAAACTGGTTGAAAGAGATTTGACAATTTGTTAAATCACAATCCATAATGTTAGTTCAAATAGCTACCACATAAACTTCATTTATTTTACCTGCTATAACCTTTGGCATCAGGTAGTTGGTATGAATCAACATCACCGATAGTTCCAATGATAGCTTTAGTGAGTGTCTCTTGATCCACATCAAGGCCACGTAAGAAGTCTCCAGTTCCATCATATATGTCAAGTGTCTTCAACAAGTTTGGATCACGGTAAGACAAGAACGAAAACACTCCTGAAAACAAAGAGAAATCCAATATGTTTTTTTTTCAGGACAACTCTTTAAATGCATTGAAGGAAGACAAGTAAAAAGCAGTTAACCTGAATGTGAATCGAAATCACAGAAGCCTCCATATGCACCACCGCTTACACGTACACGATCCCATAACCATGTGTTGCTAATATGCTTTGATATAACGTATGCACTGCCATCAAGCTCATACCCGGTGTTGTATATGTTGCCCGCTTTTCCAACATAGTTCACCTGCCAAGAGAGTATGAGAAAACCCAAAACCGCAAAACACATTTCTGTATAAACAGTCTTCTTTTTGGGTACCTGGGTTGGTATTACAATGGCTTCGTTTCTTAGAGGAAGTCGACCATCCCAAGTGACGAGACCACCAGATGAGTTTTCAGGGAGTAAGTTTAGGAACTTCTCAACGGATTTTTCGATGTTGGTCAGAGACTTCCCATCTGCAGTCATGTTTACTATGCAACCGTTCCTGGCAAGCAGAGATCTCCTGATCTCCTCAAGTGAAGATGATATCCCTTCCCAGTCTTCATCCACCTTCTTTTCAAGAGTATGCAAGAATTCAAGGTAACTACAAAAGAAAGATGCTCATCTTTGTTACCTTCTTCGAGTCTCAAAAGAAAATTAGAGACAAACTCTAAAGTGTGAAAGTCAAATCAAGAATGATCAAGTTCTAACCTGAGACCACCCATCTGTTCAGACATCCAACCAGCAACGTTCAACATTGCATCCATCCTCGCCGCAGCAATTCCATGACCACTCCCCCTCAACCGGTTCTGCATAGAATGAGAAATGATGTTTACACTACTACTATCAATTTTACAAATAATGCAAACGACAAAATGAAAAAAAATCTATTACTGACCTCCATCCGTGCTATGCTTTGAGAGACAAACTGTTTGAACCGCTGTTGATCTGTAAACTGAACCTCTTGCAATAAGCAATTCATCTGCAGCAAGACAAAAATGCAATGAAGATAAGAGCCAACCAGTAACTTCGACAGAAACATAAAAAATACATTAGGTGCAAAATGTTGCAATTTACAAGGGAGTTGAATAATCTCTATAATAGGACACAAGAAAACAAGATCAACGAGGTAGACAGATCTACACATTTGATAACCCAACATAAATATAAATCTAGAGAAAAAATGCGACAAGTAAAGGATGTTAAAAGACAAAGTACCAAGTTAAAAAGATCTTCAGCACGTCCAGCCATCGATTTTCCACGTACAACAAATTTGCTGCATGGTTCAGCCTTGCCCCTCACAGATGACGTAAGGGGATAAACTGATATTCCTCCCGTTTTCCTTCCAATCAACTGATTCAGTTGCACAAAACTCAAATCTTTTGTGCCCATCTCCATTAGTGATTGACTGTCAAAAGACAATTTCTATCAGACTTAGACTTTCAATATAGTACGACGCAAACATTCGCTATTACAGCTACCAAAGTACTTGGGAGAATTTTCTGTGCTCTTGAAAATTACACCAGAAACAGTTAATGTTGTTTACAAACCAAAAGTATACAGAGCCTAGCATGCAAGTGTCTGGGACAAAACAGTAGCCTAGCTAAAAAAACAAGGAAAGTTATGAAGAAAAATTGGCGTTGGAAAAAGTTATCAGGAAAATAAGTTGTCTGACATCGAGTTTAACAAGGTGCTCACTAAGAAATGCAAACAATCATATACATTGGAATGTTCTGGTAAACAGTGGTTTTCAAGAGAAATCCATACATGATCGAATAAAATATCTACAAGTAAGGAAACGGACCATGACCCTACAACAACGAACAAGGAAACCGCCAGTTGGAAGAATAAGATCAGCTACCAAGGTACTTGGGAGAATATTCTATACAGTGTCTGAGACAAAACAGAAGCCTAGCTAAAAAAAATAAGGAAAGTTATGAAGAAAAATTGGCGTTGTAAAAAGTTATCAGGAACATAAATCGTCTGATATTGACTTCAACATGGTGCTCACCAAGAAATGCAAACAATCATATATATTTGAAGGCTCTAGAGAAATCCCATACATAATCGAATAAAACAGAATGTACAAGTAAACGGACCATGACCCAACAGCAAAGAACAAGTAAACTTTCATATATTGAAATCAACTGAACAAAGAAACTTAACAGAGAGCTTTAACAACAATTAGAGAACCGATACAGAGATTCTTTGCCAAAAACAGTTTAAGAAATATGTCATCTTAAATGCTTCAAACTAAGTCAGAAGTCCAAAGACAGCCGAATCAGTTAAAGATTCAATTTGGAGATCTGGTGTAAAATAAAACTTAAAATACTTTTAGCATTTCCACCATGCACATTTCTGGTAAACTTGGTAAAAACTCAAAAGACTATCACAAGAGAGCTAAAATCATACCAGAAACACAAGAGAGCTAAAATCTTACCAGAAAAGTGGTACTAGTGGAAGAAGTTCATGTTTTAGCGAACCCATATCAAAGACTACTTCAGCGTAGACAATATCATTTGTGAAAAGGTCATGCCGCAAAACCTTCACACCATTAATATCTCCAACCTATTGTTTAAAATTTCGTATCAGTAAAATTTGCATATGTTCGGAAGTGGAAGTAAATACAACAAAAGCAAAAGGCCAGCAAAACGATTACCTCAGTGGGAACATAAGTAGGTTCTTTTGGGATGTCACTCAAGTTCAAACTCGGGACACATCTCAATGCTTCAGGAGGGTCAGGAGTCTCTTGTTTCAATCTCAGCTCCTCTGTAGCACGTGCTAGCTCTGCAAGATCCTCTTCTGTCATACCTGCTTTAACTTTTTCCAGGATACTTTTCTCTTCCGCTTCCTCTTGAGAAGCTTTTTCGGGATCAGGCTGACAAAATACTAGAAGTGAGCACAAAACTAAACAGACATTAGATAGCAATGACAAGCCCGCAAAAGAAAAAGAAAAAATACCTGCATCTCTATGGTAACGCGATGAGAGTTGTTCAGAATAAACTGCTCTATCAATGGAGAAAAGACAGCCTTGGAACCTTCCTCAGCTATTCTGGCTTTCAAGGCTTTCAATGGTTCCGTGTACTTCAATGGCTCAAAAGGATCCATATCGTAGATCCATTTTGCCTAAACAGCCAATAATCAGACAAGGAGTGATCTCTAAATCGATAGACACAAGCATAAAATGCATATAAACTTACAATAGACTGAAGCATAAGTGATAAACCGCGAGGGAAAGATCCTGTATTGTTTTCCCTCAGAGAAAACTCAATCGTATTCATGGATGCCTCCACAGCATCATTGTCAAACCCTTCTTCTGCCAACTTCTTCAGCGTATTCATGATCAACTCTTCAACCTTTTGAACGTTATCTTGAGACACACCTTTCATACCAACACTGAACTGGGGCTGCAATAGTTCGTCTGACATCCCACTACTGACGAGAGCTTCTCCTAGACCACTCTCCAACAAGATTTTCCTTAGTGGTGAAGCGGGAGTTCCGAGCATAAGATGATCCAAGAACCCAAGTGCGAGTTGAGTTTGCAAGTCCAAGGGCTTCTCAGACAATAGCCAGTTAACGCACACCATGTTCTTCTTTGTAAGATCACCGTCTCGACCAGCAGGATATTTCTCAACTATTCTGATAGGCTCAGAGAAAAGCTTTTGAGTTTCAATCTTTGAACTATCTCGAGATGGACTTGCTTCGAACATGTCCAAGTATTCTGCACATATAAGATAGGGAGAGAATATGTACATCAAAATCGTCATAAGAGGATTGATTCTAATAACACAAAAGGAGATATCAATCTTTACCACTCAAGACACGAAGGCGATGAACTGGATCATCATCTCCATAGAACCAGATTCTGGCATTGCTTGGGTGATAATACTTACGGTGGAACTCCTAAAGTTTCCCCATATCAAGAAATGTATATAATATGCATCAGAAGGTATACATATGATCAAGCTCCTCTAGCATAATAATTTGACTTTTGACAAACCTGGAATTCCTCGAATGTCAGCTTAGGGATATCTTTTGGATCACCTCCACTGTCGACACCATATGTATTATCTGGAGATATGGCCTAATCAAAGTGAAAAAAAAAAGTATTCATCAAAACCATTTTACAAGGCAATGAAATCTCAGATTTATCTAACAAGGGTTTATTGATCACTCGGGTAATAGGAAGGAACTTCAGCTTCAGAATCTCTAGAAATTCATATCTAATACAAATGCACAATGCAGATATGGTTATGAAATGCACGCATTATCAGGTGGATTAGAAGGATTAGTAGAAAAAACTGGCAATTTAATTCAACATCAAAAAAGGTGATTTGTCGAGAAACTGTCAGTTATAGTAAACATAAACTCAAAACTTGCCTGTTGCGCAATTCGGCCTAGTATATTATCAGGCTGTGAATAGACACCTTTCATCTCATTAAATACAACACCTGAAATCAAGCATCAACGGTAAGAAGTAGTAGACAAACAAAGAGATAACATCAACGCGAGTATAAGTAGATGGGAAGGTTCTTCTAAAATGACAAATGAAACCTTTGTAAGATATGTCTTCTGAGAGATCATTAAGCTCATAGTGCCAGCCCTCTTGCTGAAAAGTGTGAACGTCCTCCACACATTTGGGGAAGAAGACAGCATCCAAATATACATCGACAAGATTGTAAAAATCCTACCATAGATAGTGATGATATATGAGCAGACAAAAAAAATAGATAACAACAAGGAAAAAAAAAGTAGTACTTTATATTTCGCTGCTCATTTTACCTTTGTGTTTGTGGAAGCAACTGGGTAACAAGTCCTATCAGGATATGTGAATGCATTAAGGAAAGTATGCAAGCTTCCCTTAAGTAGTTCAACGAATGGCTCTTTTAGCGGGTACTTTCTTGACCCACATAGAACGCTATGTTCCAGTATGTGAGGAATGCCGGTGGAATCCTTGCTGCAATTAACAAAGGGAACAAGTACTTAATTGCCAAGCTGGATAGAAAAAGAGAGTGATCAATTTTGAAGTAGTAAAACTTACGGAGGAGTCCTTAAAACGATGCCGAACACCTTGTTCTCATCCTCATTTGAAACAGACATAACCTCGCAACCAGTTTTCTTGTGTTTGAAGAGAGTCGCCTTTGATTTACACTCTGAGATAAACTCCTCAGACACTTTTTCAAATCCAAGCTTCTCAGCCTCATCTTGACCTACATCTGAATCCCAACAAACAAAAGGATTAAAAAGCATATACAAAGCACGAGAGAAGAGAAACATTCCACAACATAACACGAAGTAGAAACCTTAAGCTCACAAGTGAGACAAAACACATAAGATACTTCCGAGTGTTCTGTAAGGATAAGTGTGAAGTAAAACATCATCAACTAAACTCGTTCAGTAACGAGAAACAATCTGAATCCAAACTAAGAGAAGGGTCCATTCAAAGATTCGAACTTTCACAAACAAGAGAGGATAAAGTGAGAATCTTTACCAGGATAAGATGGTGCGGGTTGTGTGGCGACGGCGCGAACAGAGAGGCGAGAGAACTGCCCATTGACACCGCGCCCTGCAGCTGAGGGAACCCTCAACCCTCTTCGGATAAAGACACGTCTTCCGGCGGCGGAAGGAGATGAAATCCGGCGAAGGTTGCGACCGGGGCCACGGAGAGCAGCAGTAGACGAGCGAGGGAAGTGGCGAAAGAAGCGAAAGAAGGGAGAAGCAGAGCTGAGAGAAGCGGAACAAGAGACAGTTCGGAGCATAGCTACTGGAAAAATATATTTCCCGGCGAAGACTGCTACTGGTCGGAACGGAGACGCAAATAAAAGGATGATAAACGCAGAGGCAAGAGTTCTCGTTTTTTTTATCTTATGTCTGAGTAGAAAGTAAAATAAATATGTTTCATTTCTTGTCGAACACACAAAATAAAATATTTTAGAAAAAATAATTGTATTTCTTATAAATGGAATTGTTCTGAATCTTTTAATTAGTACACATAATAATGTTAAGTCTCCAAAAAAAAGAAAAAAAAAAGGTTCTGATTTGCAAGAAACGTAACGTGGTTCTCGTATAGCCAAAAAATTGATTTTTTTTATTGTTGCTATTTGATATCCTCCAAAAATATAATGACCAGAAAATATCTTATATCTTCTTATTTTTTTGGTGAACTTTGTTTTTAGAAAATGTGTTGGGTTGATGAACTATATCCTCCTCAAAGTTTAGGCCATTTCTCTAATGCACCACCATTTAGAGCATTTTTAATATGTTTTTCATTTTTACTTCAAAACTAGTGATCAACCCGCCCTACGGGCGGGGTATGCAAATAAATAAATAAATAACATATTTTAAATATTTAGTTTATTTTTTACAAAATATAATATTAATTAATATTTTTTTATTTCTTATTCCTTTGAAAAATATATATTTGAACTGAAATTAGTTTATATATATGTTTATTCAAAAAATTAGGTGTGTTAAACTTTTGTTTATTCGGTTTATTTTAGTTTATTTTGATCTATTTTTGCGTATTAAGTTTAGTTGGTTGATAAATCGGTCATTGCTTGCCAATCGAACAATAAACCGATTAAAATTTTAAATTGAACGATTGTTTTATAGTTACCTTAGAATTTTACATTGGAATTATAAAATGTCAGTTGATGTAGATTCTATGCATTGTGCTCATATCATAATTTGATTTTCGCGTACTCTTCCAAATTTACCTTCACATACATATTTTTGTGTTCATGTAAGCATGTCTAAGAAGCAATGACGATTATAGTTTTGTCTTACCTCCGATAATACCTACGACAATTATTCTACTTTTTTGACATGTCCTTCTTAAATATACACCTTCGATCTGACATCTAAGGCTTGATAAATGCCAAAATTATACATTCAAAAACTCATCTAGAAACATTTTCTTTCTTCTCTCTACTATTTTGATACGTGTTTTCTTTAAGTCATACAACCATCACAACCAATCCGTGACCACACCACTTCCTTGCGACTCAAATCTTCTGTCACCGCCATAGTTCACCATGACCCTACCACCACTTCTCCATCGTTCTACAACAACTTTCATTAAACTCACCCTGAAACTTTGGCATTGATTCACTTTTATTACTTTTTATAACTTCTAAAGCGCCATTTGATGCGGGACTCGTCATCTCCTGCATTAATCCAACAAATCTTTTCTTCTCTTTATGTTTCAATCTAGAGAAGATGACAGAAAAACATTTAAGACTCCAACTTTTTAAAAATATATTATCTCCTACATTTTTATTTCTTCTTCTTATCTGGGATAGCTGAGCAGAATCATCAAATTGAGGATTGAGAAGTAGCTTTAACAATCAAGTTCTTTTATCAGTTCAAATGTACATTAGATCAGACTCAATTTAAGGCCATGCTCGAAATTGCAACAAAATCTTCAAAACAATGCAAATGTTATTGCAATTATGTTCACGTATAACACATGATGGAACCATGAATTATTCAAGTTTGACTACTAATTATTAGAGTTCGCTAAATGGAAAACTCATTCTAAATAATGTGTGCAAATATACTCAATGATGTTATTCATGTTGTACCTCAACTTTGTCGTTTTTTGAAGACTTATTATTTATTTTACTATACATTTTTCAGATAATTTTTTTTTTTCATTTCTTAATTGTAGATTTACTTATTGTTTATTTTTTCTTATACTGTATCTTTACTTATTCTAGTTTTCTTGCTTTTATATCAAATAATAATATTGTGATAGATGTTTAATGTAATATTTATATTTCTTATATTTTAAATTTACTTATTATTTATATTATTTATATTTTATATTTACTTATTAGTTATTTTTTGTTTCTTATATTGTAATATTTTTATTTCTTATATTGTATATTTACTTATTATTTATATTTTCTTATATTGTATATTTACTTTTTATATCAAAATGATAATATTGTGATAGATGTTTAATGTAATATTTCTATTTCTTATATTGTATATTTACTTATTATTTATATTTTCTTATATTGTATTTAATTACTAATTATTTTTGTTTTTAATAATAATGTAACATGACTTCTGTTGGAAGAAAAATTTTATGCTGATGTGGATACTTCATGGAGCCTCAAATAGTCTATTTTATTAGGATACTTTTATATCAATGATAATATTGTGATAGATGTTTAATGTAATATTTCTATTTCTTATATTGTATATTTACTTATTATTTATATTATTTATATTGTATATTTAATTTTTATATTAAATTATAATATTGTGATAAATATTTAATGCAATATTTCTATTTCCTATATTGTATATTTACTTATTATTTATATTTTCTTATATTACATATTTACTTATTAATTATTTTTGTTTCTTATATTGTAATATTTATATTTCTTATATTGTATATTTACTTATTATTTTATTTTTTTATATTTTATATTTACTTTTTATGTCAAATGATAATATTGTGATAGATGTTTAATGTAATATTTATATTTCTTATATTGTATATTTATTTATTATTTATATTTTCTTATATTGTATATTTACTTTTTATATCAATTGATAATATTGTTATAGATGTTAATGTAATATTTTTATTTCCTATGTTGTATATTTACTTATTATTTATATTTCCTTATACTGTATATTTACTTATTAATTATTTTTGTTTTTTAATAATAATGTCACATGGCTCTTTCGGAAGAAAGATTTTATGATGATGTGGACGATCCCTGGAGCCTCAAATAGTCCCTTTTAATAGTATAGATTGTGTAATTTCAAAATAGAATTAAATTTTATTCTAATATATTTTTTTATTTTTTTATTTTAAAAAATATTCTCAAATAACTTCATTTTTATTTAATTAATGATTGTTAGTAGTATCTTTAACTTATAAAAAAATTAGGAACTAACCCAACTATTTTATATTTACAAAAATTTTATAAAATATATTTTATTTAAATTAAATATTTGTTATTAAAAATACAATAATGAAGAAAAATAAAGTTTTGTTTTAAAATTTAAAGTTGTACAAAAATCCAAATGTTTGTGCATATATTAAACTCAATAAGTACAAATATTACCAAATTAAAATCTTGATCTACAAGATAGATAAATTCATTTATTATGTTTGAAATCAATTTACCAAATTATTAAATTATTTATTTTATTTTGTTTTCTATTGTTTATATTTATTTTTAGTTTTTATTAATTTATGCATCTCAAATAAATATACGACAGGTGGCAAAGTTCATCATCAACCGATCATTCTCCAGAGTCAAAAGTTCCAGCAACGTTGCTCGGATAGACTCGGTTTTAATTGGACTCCCACCAGTACACCGCGTGGCATTGAAGACATGAGTCATGAGTAGGTTTCCGCCATGAGAGAATTAAGCTCTGTCATCAAGTCACTCTCCTTGTCCTGATATTGTAAGCATGGTTAACTTATCCTTTAATTTGTGTATAGAACAACCTCAAATGCCTCAGCAGTATATACATCTTTGCAGTATAGGTAAAATCCCGTGGATTGGGAGTGACTTCCCCATTCATGGCAAAAACAACATGAACTTAGGGATCAACATTTTTTTAGGAAACTGGTTAGGACCATAAACATTGTTCCCACCAGTAGTTATGACTGGCAATCCATTCCTAGGAGTTGCCGGGCCCAAATTTTGGGAAACTTCATTAGAAAATATCTCATTACGAGAGCTAGAGTTTATGATAGGTTGAAAAAATTGTCAAATTTTCTATTTATATGATTTGGGTTGCTATTTTTTAGTTATTTAATACTTGATAACCAAGTTAACTTAGGGTTTTGGTAACTAGCATATAAGTAAGTTGTTTCACAATTTATTCCTCATCCTTTTCAGCTGCAGCCGTCTTCTTCTCTGAGGTGAGTCTCTATCTTCTCTCTTATTGTCCATTCTCGCTTATCATAATGTTTAAGCTCAATAGAGCTCCATGATTAGATCTTTACGTGATACTCCTTCCTTTTCAAAATATTTGTCGTTCTGGAGTAGAATTTTTGTTTCAAAATAAGTGTGTTTTCGGTTTTCAATGCAAAATTTATTGATAATATTCTCTATTCTATTTTTTTATTGATTGGTATATGGTTAGGTGTATTGGTAATAGTGTTTTTATTTTAAAAATATGTAAAATTAAATATTTTCTTAATCTGTGTGCATAAACCTACAACGACCACTAATATGAAACGGAGGGAGTATAATGTTGTATTTAGATTTTCTTTGTTTTTTTTTTGTTATTTATGTTTCTTTGGTTATGTGAAAATCTCCTAGTATCTCTGAATAAATGTTTCTATGCGCAGGCAAGAGATAATGATTCCGACTTTTATGAGGCCCGTCATGCCTCACTTAACTCGTGGAGTAAGTAGATCAGTCCGTAGTGTTTCTTCACGCAGAGCCCGAGCCCCTGTTGAAGACCCTGGTGATTGTTACACGGATGCCGAGAGTAAGTGTGTGTAAATTCTCTTTTAATATTCTCGAGCTTTGATTTGCATGTGGCTATTGTTTCATTTACAGTGAAGACAATGAAATAGATTTGATAAAAGTCTCACAAATTATTTAGAACTCTAATAAAATGATTTTGTAGACCAACACTAAAAAATGTTTTTAAATAATTTTAAAATCTTTGCAAAACAATTTATAAATATTGTGTGGTTTTTAAAAAACACAAAATTTCAAAATAAAAATTGATGAAACATTATATATTCTTTCTATAATTATGCAATTAGTTACCATAAAATATTATTTATAATATTATCTTGTGTTTTTTTGGTAACTTGTATCAATTGGTTCTAGAGTTTTCTTTTATTTTTAGATTTAATTAAAATAAATATTTAATAAAAGTTATCAACCAATCAAATTATAACAATTTCTTGAAAACTTCACCTATAAGCGACACGTTAGCATAAGTCACTAAAATGACTTCTCAATTAATATATAGGAGGATAATAAATTCTTGAAAACTTGACCTATGAGCGACATTTCAGCATAAGTCTCACTAAATTGACTTCTCAATTAATATATATGAGGATATATAGTATTTGAAACGTTCCAGTTTTCATGTTCGGTTTGTAATGAAATTGCTTGTGTAGAGCATTTGATTTATTTTTTGATTTCGTGTGGAAAGTTTGTGTTAAATTACAATTTGCTTTCTCAACTATGTCTGCTTGGTTTGTATGTGTTTTTTTGAATAAAATTTGTGTAGCACTTAGCTTCATAACTTTTCATGAGTTAATACATTATTAATAGTGATTTCCCCTTTCAACATAGACCCGCCTGCAACGTGCCTTCACATTTTTTAGTAGTAGAAGAGGTCACGAGTTCGTTCGTTACGGAGTATGCATCGCCTGCAATTCATGATCTGTTGACAAAGGCCAATTAAGCCAAGCATTTGAGGCTGCTGTAGCTGTAACCAAACACCTTAATTACCACAATAGTCTCTTGTTCCAACGAGAAAAAACTCCTTAACGTGCAAATATCTCTTAGCGTTTAATCCTCAGACTAAACATAAATAAACCATTGTCTAGTAAAACAAGATTGCTACAAACACTTACTACAAACATAGCACATAATATATTAGCATCCACTAAAAACTGATCTCATGATTATCCCTGAATTTTTATTTTTATTTTGTCACATTAAAAAAAAAAAAATCATGAGCTGACACGTGTCAGTGGAGTCCGCAAATAATGCAAGAGACGGCTTTTTTGAAACCGTCTCTTGGACTGTTTACGGACCCCATATGTCAGTGGGACCCACGAACAATGCAAGAGACCTAACAGACTGGGATAAAGATGTTGTTAGCTCCCTACATAATCACACAAAAAGGCTTAAACCGAAATAAGTAGTCACGTCCTGGCCCACAAAAGGCCCATTAGTTTAGGTCCATATCATATTAGATTCCTTAACGCAGATACCGATTCCATTGTCAAGGACTCAAAATAATCCGCCGTAGAAATCAATCTAACCGTAGAACACGATCACCTCTCCGCCGCAAACCCGCCGATTAACGGAATCGGGAAAAGAAAACGATCACCATCGCTTCTCTCCACCACCTTTCTACAGGTTCATTTCTTCAATTCGCTATTCAGATTTCAAAAAACTGCAATTTCGTTTTGATCAGTGTTATTCAGATTCGAAGAAGCAAAAATCAGCAATGTCTGGCTCGCTGCTCCAAGGGATCCCAGAAGCAGTCGCTCTTCGATGCCTCGCTTACGTCCCTTTACACCATCACCCCAATCTAGAACTCGTCTCCCGCTCCTGGCGAGCAGCGATACGCAGCCACGAGCTCTTCCGCGTCCGTAACGAACTCAATTCATCAGAGTCTCTCCTCTGCGTTTGTTCTTTCGATCCGGAGAACACTTGGCAAGTCTACAGTCCCAGCTGCGATCGCTGGCTCACTCTCCCTCTCCTCCCATCCCCAATCCGCCACCTCGCTAACTTCGGAGCCGTCGCCACCGCAGGAAAACTCTTCGTCTTAGGCGGAGGCAGCGACGCCGTGGATCCCTTAACCGGTGATCACGACGGTACCTTTGCGACAGACGAGGTTTGGTGTTACGACTTTGTTAAGAGGAAATGGAATCAGCGAGCTTCGATGCTTGTCCCTCGGTCTATGTTCGCTTGTTGTGTTCTCGACGGGAAGATCATTGTCGCTGGAGGATTCACGACTTGTCGGAAGTCTGTTTCCGGAGCGGAGATGTATGATCTTGAGAGTGATGTATGGAGTTCGATACCTGATCTTCACAGGACTCATAACTCCCCTTGCTCGGGTTTGGTAATAAGAGGGAAAGTTCATGTTTTGCATAAAGGGTTATCGACGGTGCAGGTTCTTGAGAGTGTTAAGGTGGGATGGGAGGTGAAGGAGTATGGTTGGCCTCAAGGTCCAATGACTGTTGTTGATGATGTGAGTTATGTCTTGAGTCATGGAGTGGTGTATAAGCAAGAGAGTGGAGATGATGAGACGTGGAAGATGGTTGCTTCAGCTTCGGAGTTTAAGCCGAGGATTGGAATGGCGATGACGAGTTTGAGTGATGAGGTTTTGTTAGTTGGAGGTGTGATTGGACCTGATAGGCATTGGGACATTAAGCCGTTGTCGGATGTTGATGTTTTGACTGTTGGGAGTGATCGTCCGGTGTGGAGGAAGGTAGCTCCGATGACAAAGTGTTGTGGAACGGTGCTTGGTTGTACGCAGTTGTCAATCTGATGGGGATGTGATGTAAGACAGACAGTTTTTTCTTGGTTTTGTAATGTCATTTTATTTTGTCAGAGCATGTCTTACTGTTTGTTATAATGTTTTGATTATTGTTACATAATTCTCTCTTAGAAAAGGAAAGAACATAACTAAGTTTAAGAAGATACCATCAGATGACAAGGCTGTGTCAATGGGGGACATAAGGGGCACATAAGAGGTGTATATTGCAAAGCCTCGACTCTGAGGAATGGACTCAGGGAGAGTATCAGTTTTCTAGAGGGACAGATTACCACATGAGATGGATAAAATATCCAAAATTAAATAACATACCAAGAGAGGAATTGCAATTACAAATTGACTTACACATTGTTTTATACATCATATAACAACACATGAAACCTGAGTTTCTGTTTTCCTTATATTTTGTCAAAAAAAAGAATAATATGCAGTCTTGTCGAAATGGACTCAGACCAATACAAAACTGAAAAGAAAAAAAGTATAGCCTTTCTTCTTCTTCTTTTAACCTCCAACTCTAATCAGTAAGGTGATGAAGCTGAGAACAAATTCTTCAGCAGCTAAAGGGGTTTGGTTGGAGAAGTGGAAACATGTTCCGTATCTATCATGTTTGCAAAATGCCTATTCATCATCCTCTGAATCTGCCAGTGACAAGAACAAACGAAAAGAAAAGTTGTAACTCAAAAAAACTCTTAATGGATCCTCCTCTCCACTACACAACCAATATAATATACAACAATGAAGAAGGAGATAACAGTTTGCGGCTTTGCAAGTTATATGAAAAAGTCATATTGCCCATAGAACTATAGGTAGAGCAAGAATTATATTATAAAAGATAGATTAAAAAAGTTTTAATCAAAACCGAGTTTAAACAAAAGAAATATACTAAAAAAAAGTCTTACCGGATCTTATGTCTTCTCCAACTTTGCCTCTGTTTTTAAGTAGTCTTACAATCATGGCGCAAATGAGATACCACCAATATATATGGAAAACAAGAAGCATCAGTAACATTGTGTTGAAGGAATAGTACATGATGGTGTCTTCAGTTGATGTCATATCCAAATGATTCAGGAGTTCAATGCTTTAACAAACAAAGGTTTGAATGTCAGGTAAAGCATTGCCAATAAAATAAAGTTACATATAAAGAGGTAAAAATAAAGTGTGGGTGGGATGATACCTGGTGGCCCTGATGATCCAAAATGGAAAGTATATCAAACGTAGCAATAGCCAAGAGAGAGCAAAAAGTGCAAAACACACACTTGCTCCAAACTCCTTTTCAGAGTACTTGAAAATTTTAGCAGTTTCCATAAACACGTCACTTGCATCATGAAGTGCGAGTATGATTGCTCCAATTCGGAAAAAACTGCAGAAGAATCAAAAGAATCTGTTTAGTAAGTAAGCATCATATTGGTTGCTTCTTTGCTCTATAGTTCACTAATCTATCAGGCAAACGTCAAACCTTGTCACACATAACTACCAACGAGAGCTCTTTTATTATAAAAATGAGACTTGCAGCTTAGCAAATCAGTTCAAAATGTAGCTGCTACTAAAAAAAAAAAATGTTCTGCTCTACTTAAAGTAAGCATCCATAAGACAATAGAATTAAAGAAGGTCCTAGTATATATGACCTGGTTAAGTAGGAGTAGGAAATGAGGATGATAGTGATCACATGGTGAGACATCATAACAGCAAAATCCTTTCTTCTAGTCTCCCATGCAAGTAAAGCAGCAACACCATAGACATAGAAACCACACTGGCACATATAGTACAGTTTTATTGGAAGTCTACAACAACAAAAAATAAAACGAAATAAGTGAAGTTATTCATCATTTTCCATCATAAAAGGTATATCAGTTACTGACTCACATCAACTCTTGATGAGGCCAAGCGTGGAAGTAGAGTTTGATATCATAGGCCCATGGCTCGTGATAAAGGACTTTGAAAACGAATATGTCACAGGTACCATAATAGAAGAACTTCCACAGAGACTCCTTGCATTTTATGATCTTTGCCCGAGTAGTTGGATCATTGATCTTAATTGGCGCAGAAGAAGTGGTGCTCAATAGCCATACAGCTATCCTCTAAGGGGAAAAATTCAAAAACACACACAAATGTGACATTGATCTCAAGACGAATCAACCAACATTATATATATATATGAATCTCATTGTGTTGATACATCCAAATTTCTATAAGCATACATGATCATCACATTCACATAAGCAATTCGAAGAAAGAGAGAGATTGAGAGAGATGCTTACTACTTACTTGAAAGAAGAATGTATCGAGGAAGAGTCTTAGAAAGAAGAATCCGAAGGCGAAATAGATAGCAATCTGGAAATGCCATGCACCAATCGACGACGGTTCAAGACTCCTTCCGCCGCTGGCATCGTCTCCGCCGCTAGAATGTACCGATTCCATGATGTCGTTAAAGATTGAGAGAGAGAAGGAGAAAATCGATGATTCTTTTTTTTTCTTTGTTGTTTGAAAGAGAGAGGGAGATTCGATGGACGTTGTAATCTATCTATGGGATTTCTGAAAGCGAGCGGACAGATGGATCTCGCGACGACGGAACTTAACTTCACTTCTTTCAAAAATGTTTTTGGCTCTTTGCACTTTTTCGGACAGACACGTACGGTCGTGTTATTAAAGATGGTTCCGATTTTCTTACGAAACCATATTAGATACTCTTACAACAAGTATGCATCATACCTATTTAATTAAAGGAACAATATGTGTTCTCATTGAAGTTACACTATTGTCTTTAAACCAAAACTGTTGAAAAATACAATGACATGTTAATAGTCTCAATTATTTCTAACCATTCCATAATTTTTATTTGTATATTTCCAGCCATAAACTTTTTCTTTCTGTAAATTTCTTCTTATATTTATGGACTTTGGTGTGTTGTTATTGGCCCACATTTAGCATATACATGCTTCAACAGAGTTGAGGAGTCTGGCCAATTCATGAAATTGTTTGACAGTTTAATTTCTTTGTCCCACTTTGCTCTAACACCGGACCGGTCGTTGAATTGGGTTCAACCGTGAACCAGATTGGGTTGATGGTAAACCCCAAAAGATCGAAACGCTTAAAAACCATATTAAATCAGTAAAAAGCAGAAACCGGCAAACCATTAAATCAGTTTGAACGAGATTTGCTTGTTAAATGTAAAATTTTGAATTTCAGTTAGATAATTACTTCTATTTCATAAACTATTTTTATTTTTATCCAACAATAGGTAAATATCTTTTAAATATATAGTTGGAGATTTTTAAACTTTCACCGTTATACTTATTAAAATTAATCATTTTACAAAGTTTCTACAAGTTATAATAGTAAATCAGTCGAATCCAAATCTAAAATACAACTTATTGATTTTTTTCTCATTTTATTTTGTATTCTAATTAATTTTGATGGAGATAATTAGGCTTATTTTTCATGTATTCTTTGGAGTTTTTTTTTGTATTGTCTTACACAATGAAAGATAGTTCAAGTGTCTCCCTTTCTAAACTTTTAAGATTATGAATGACATTTTTATTGAATTTATATATCAATGTACCAAATATTATATTCATACTTATAAGATTAATTATGATACTACTCTTAATAAAATTACTAAATCCGGTCGAACTCGGTTAAACCAATCTGGACCATGATTCAAGAGCTTCTCATGTTCGGTTGCGATCTGGTTTTAAAATATTGGGTTTTCCCAATAGAATTCGTTGATATTTTATTTTATTTTTTCTCATGCCTCATCAAATAAGTTCCAACAAATATAAAAGGAAGTAAATTTTACCAAAGTTTCATTTTCTAGTTCATCAAACCCAAATAAATTGACAAAAGATTTATAACCACATTAAAATAAATATACAATAAAGATAGGTTTAAGAAATTAACTTGATGACAAATAAAAAAGAATTTAACTTGAAAAAATGAACAAGTTATAACAGCATAAAAATAGATATATATTCTTTTTAACCATGGCTATTCACAACTCAATCAAATAGTCCAATTTTTCACCACCAATTTTTTCAAAACATAAACAATATTAACATAAAAATAAAAATACATGTATCAAATGTACTACACAAAAATACAAAAACAAGTAAAACAAATTAAAAAGATGCTTCAGAGTAAGTGTTCTCATGCATACATCCAATGCAAATCTTATGTACATCAAGTTCGACAACCACACCTGAACAATTCATATCAAATCGGTGAAAAGAAAACAAAGAGACAAAATAAGAATTAAGAACCATTAACAACTAATGACTAAAGTACAAATTATTCTAATAATAAAACTAAAGTAAACACTTATGAATCTAACAAAAAGAACATATAATGTGTTTCTTATATGAGATTTTATTGCAAGATGTACAATATTTACACATAATACAAATAACATAATAAGTGCATACATTCACAACCACCACAAACACTAGAGGTTCCTAAAAAAAAATTATCAGGTGCACAAAAACTATCGTAGACAATGTTTTTAAAAGTCCATACTGTTGGGCAAATAATATATTAGCTTTGCCAAGACATTCACTGGCAGTAGAGAAGCAAATCTAAAAGAAATCTCAATTTTTTTAATATAGTAAAAGTTATCAATTTAGAGAGCTTTCTTAACCTCGAAAAAGTTGGACCGTCCACCGTTGTTCGCATCAATGTTCAATGTCTTATGCGGATGCCACAACCACCGCAACACCTTTGTCTCTAATCACATTTATTACTTCTAAGAAATCCTTGAAGTCTTTTAAATTGTGGAACAAAGATAAGATCAAAACCATATTAACACCTTTTAATCATGTAAAAATATACGGAACAATCATTGCGAGAATATATGTTAACTAACCTTGTTGTTAATATCTCTTCATATTTTCTTTGCCTTTCTTCATCAGTTACTCCTACTAAATGTTTCATCAAACTGGTTGAAAGAGATTTGACAATTTGTTAACTCACAATCCATAATGTTGGTTCAAATAGCTACCACATAAACTTCATTTATTTTACTTGTTATAACCTTTGGCATCAGCTAGTTGGTATGAATCAACATCACCAATAGTTCCAATGATGGCTTTAGTAAGCGTCTCTTGATCCACATTAAGACCACGTAAGAAGTCTCCGGTTCCATCATATATGTCAAGTGTCTTTAACAAGTTTGGATCACGGTAAGACAAGAACGGAAACACTCCTGAAAACAAAAAGAGATCCGGACAACTCTTTAAATGCATTGAAGGAAGACAAGTAAAAAAGCAGTTTTTAACCTGAATGTGAATCGAAATCACAGAAACCTCCATATGAACCACCGTTACACGTACACGATCCCATAACCATGTGTTGCTAATATGCTTTGATATAATGTATGCACTGCCATCAAGCTCATACCCGGTATTGTATATGTTACCCGCTTTTCCAACGTAGTTTACCTGCAAAGAAAGTGTGGAAACAAGTTCGAAAAAACTAAAACCAAACACATTTCTGTATGAATAGTCTTCTTTTTTGTATCTGGGTTGGTGTCATAGTAGCTTCGTTTTCCAGAGGAAGTCGACCATCCCAAGTGACGAGCCCACCAGATGGGTTTTCAGGGAGTAAGTTTAGTATCCTGACCAATGCTTACAAATGGGCAAGAAAGAGTAAAGTCTAAGGCTCTTGCTCATTCCATTGTCAAAGATAACAACAAGTAAAGCCTAAAAAGAACATGATGAAATCTAAGAGGCTAAAGATTACCAAGATAAATCCGATTCATGGTTTCTCCTACATGAAGGAGTAAAAACAAATTGATATTGTCAATTAATGGGTTTGAAGATTGCGATCGGGTTTACTGTTTTTAAATTTGTTTGATAAGGAGTATGATAAAGTTGCCCGCTTTATTTTTTTCAAAGTCATATCTCTTGTTCATGGGACTGGTCTCTACATGGTAGCCCCTCTACATGCAATTGTATTTTATTTACATTCAAAACTATATCTTTCCTTTTGATGTAATGGAACAAGAACATGGAGAATTAAATCCGAATGGAATAGAATCAAGAGTACGTCAACAGATTCGTCCTATTAGTTTAAGTTAGTGCCCAAGGCGGCTAAACCATTGTGACGCAGGAAAGTTGTATACTTGCATACATATTTTGAAGCAGCTAGCAAAGTACACTACATAGTCTCCTTGGATCTCGTATCGAACTTAGTATCCAAGACACTAGCTAGAGTAACCATATGATAATAGTGTGTGATTACTGATTACAAATAGTCGAATGATTGTAGATAGACTTTATGATGGTTTTATGCTCACTACATACGTTGGTGTAACGTGGCAAAAGTAGATGTTTCTTAAAATAAAAAATAGCTAATAAGCAAACATTGTAATGATCCCAAATGAGGAAAGAAAATAAATTTCTGTATTTGGAAGTGATCTTAGACTCCACGCAACAGTGCTTTTGTTTTGAAGAGTGGTGTGGTATTTTCATTGGCTTCTAACCAAGATGGCCACCCAAAAAGAAAGCACCACCACTTCCATATGATGATGACACTTTTTAAGTTTATAAAGCTACAAATAAAGCAAAGTAAATATATCTAGAGACAATAACTTCACTAACCAAAAAAAAAAATTTAAAACTTCACTAACCCAAAGAATAAATATCTATATCATCATCTGATTTAGATTAATCACTTTTAATACAAGATATAATTGTATGTACAATAGAAACTCTATAATTAATACTCAATAAATTAATAAACATGGTGCATCAATAAATTTATTCAGAATCAAATTGAGTCGGTTCAAAATATGACACAAATTGATAAAAGAATAAAATAACAAATTTGTTAAGAAATCCTATATAAGTACAATTTGTTAAGAAATCCTATATAAGTACAAATATATTGTTTATTTATATTCACAATATAATTTATCTATGTTATTTTTCTTAACACTTCAATATATTTTGGATAATATTTAGTTAAAATTATATCTAAGATAATATTTAAATTCTAAGAAATATATTTCATATACACTAAATAATATAAGAAAATAATATGTAAGTCAAACTTCTAAAGTTTAATTAATTTATATATTGTAAAAGATAGAAAAGGAAAATTTTGTAAATCAATAACTCTATAAATTAAAAATATTATCGGTCCAACATTATTAATTTAAAGAGTTTTTTAACTTTTGTAACCTTTTCTCCATTTCTATTTTTTCATGGGTAATATCTTGGCTAATATGGATTTTTTTTCGTACAAAGTAAATATTTATGTTTATCCTATCTAATGGATGGAATCAATACTATTAAAATGATAATTTCTGATTTATACACTTAATGAAAATCATAATTTTGTCAAAAATATTTTTACTTCTTTTACAAAGGATTACTAAATTTCATTAGTGACGTTTAAATCTTTTTATTTTAGGCCTACAAATATATCTAAATGGATCAATAAATATTGTACCTACATATATTATGAAACTATATAAATTAACAAACATAATGACAGCACAATAATATTTTCTTAAATATATATATTATAAAATCTATTTCTAACAAATACTATATTTTGAAGAGAAAAGAAAAAAAATAAAAACATAAAAATTTTATGATTCGAAACAAAAATAATAGTAATTTATAAAATAATTTTGGATCAATAAATGAAAAACAAGTTCATAATTTTAAGCGCGAATCAAAATCTAGTTAGTATATTGTTGAATATAATATTTTCTGTCAAAAATTATTGTCAACCACTTTTAGAAACTATATATAAGTATTTTAATTATTGATATAAGTATCTAAATATTGCAAAGGGTACCTGCAATTTTGGGGTTGTTTAAAAATACTTCTAAATTTTTTTCTGATGATAAATTATACTTAATTTTTTTTAAAGTGTATAGAATTTTAAGTTTTTATGTATTTAGGTTACTTAATTATGATAAAAAAAATTTAAAAATCAAAATTTATTCAATTTATTAGACTGTTACAAGGTTTAAATTTAAAAATTAAAACTGTTCATTGCATAAAATTAAGTATTTATAATTGAATTTATAATTTACTTTTATTTTTTTGGAAATGTAAAAAATTCTATTAATTTTAAATACTAATTATAAATAGACCCACAAAAATGCAAGCACAATCTCCAACCACTCAAATCCTCATTGTCAGAAGGCAAAACCAAACGAACGGTCTATGTTTTCCCACGTTACGCTATATAACTGGCTACAGTTACAAGCATCTTAAAATCTCAAGCCTCTTTTCATTATTTGTCCACGTAGCTCTATGATGACATAAAATAATGATATTTAATTATAATTATATTGTTAAACATAATTACAACAAAACTAATTGAAAAATCAAGAAAATTCCACAGAGTAGAAAAAAAAAGCTTTTCACCCTTAAAATGGCTGCTCGTGTCGAGGCTGTAGCAACACACTTGTCGAGTCTCCCAGCAGCTTCTCTGGCGTTTTCGCAATCGCGTATCTAAATTTTCGAGAAATTTTAGTTTGGTAAGATAAACAAATATCATATCTTTCCTCTTCTGTTACCCGTTGCTTATATCTGGATCTGTCTGTCGGATCATCCACTTCGCTATGTCTTATCTCTGCTTGTTTTTGTTGTTGTGTGTTTCTGAATCAGTCAAGAGTAGTAAATAACTAATCTTTGGTAGTGAAGCTTGAGTCTTGTCGATTTGATTCATGTTTAGGGTTACTTTTCACTCTGGAATCTGGGATACATCTTTCTCATGCTTGTTGGGTTTTGCGATTATGCTGTGGATCGTGTCGAGTTTCATGAAAGCAATCGACTTTAAGATTAAAGTTTCTTTCTTTCCAGATTAACTTTCTCCATTTCTTAACTAATTTTCTGTGTTTTGAGTATCATCCTCTGAAGACGCATACAAGATGTGACTAGTAATCTGTATAGTTTTTGCTTATAATGTTCATATCTGGTATGACTTCATTAACATTTTAAAAAAAATTAGAAAACGTTATCTTAAAATCTGCCATTATTGATTGACCTTTTACTTTGCTTTTACATGTGTACACACCCATTTGTCTTCTCTTTACCTACTTTTATATGGATGTGAACATGCATTATGTGACACATAGCTCACTCCTTGGACCTGCTTTGTTTCATGGACTCTTACCATTGTGTCATCCACTCTAATTTGGTCTTTTACCTCTCAAAAAGAAGCTAGAAGGAGCATTTAAGGCTTTTAATTTCATCGAAGGAGTGAAGACAAGCAGTATGGGAACTCACATCAATTTCAACAACTTAGGAGGTGGTGGTGGAGGGGAAGGAAGTAGTAACCAGATGAAGCCAACAGATTCTGCTTATCCTTTGGCGAGACAGTCCTCGCTTTACTCACTAACCTTTGATGAGCTTCAGAGCACACTAGGTGGACCAGGTAAAGATTTCGGGTCGATGAACATGGATGAACTCCTTAAGAGCATATGGACTGCTGAGGAAGCTCAAGCCATGACCATGAATTCTTCAGCTGCTGCTGCTGCTACAGCGGTAGCTCAACCCGGTGGTGGTATCCCTCTCCAGAGGCAAGGCTCGCTGACATTGCCTAGAACGATCAGTCAGAAGACTGTTGATGAGGTCTGGAAATGTTTGTTCACCAAGGACGGTAACAATGGTAATATGGTAGGTAGCAGTGGAGGTGGTAGTGAGTTGAATACGCCTCAGAGGCAACAGACTTTAGGGGAAATAACGCTTGAGGAGTTTCTCTTTCGCGCTGGTGTTGTAAGAGAAGATAACTGTTCTCAGCAGGTGGGTCAGGTTAGTGGAAACACCAACAACAACAACGGGTTTTATGGTAACAATGGAGCTGCTGGGGGATTAGGCTTTGGGTTTGGTCAGCCAAATCAAAACAACATATCATTCAATGGTACTAATGATTCTATGATCTTGAAGCAGCCACACCAGCAGTTTCAACAACAGTCACAGGCGCAGTTGCAGCCAAGACAGCAGCTAAATCAGCCACATCCACAGCAGCAGCAGCAGCAACATCCTCACCAGCGGTTGCCTCAAACCATTTTCCCTAAACAAGCAAACGTAGCATTTGCTGGGCCTGTAGGTATGGCCAACAAGAGTTTTGCTGGGGCTGGGAATAATGCCAGCAACAATAAGAACAATGGATTAGGTAGCTTTGGAGGAGCCGGGGTCACTGTTGCAGCAACGTCTCCAGGGACAAGTAGCGCAGAAAATAATTCTCTGTCACCGGTTCCTTATGTGCTTAACCGAGGAAGAAGAAGCAATACTGGTCTAGAGAAGGTTATTGAGAGGAGGCAAAGGAGAATGATCAAAAACCGAGAATCAGCTGCTAGATCAAGAGCTCGAAAGCAGGTGAGTACTAATCCAACCAAACTGTTATATGAAATCAGCAAAGATTTGTTCTGTCCTGAACCACTTGTAGTATTAAAATGTTTTTATTATTATACATTATTTGCAGGCTTATACCTTGGAACTGGAAGCCGAGATTGAAAAGCTCAAGAAAGTGAATCAAGAATTGCAGAGGAAACAGGTATCTTTCGTTTCTTTTCCTTGCTTCTCTCTCTATCTCAGAATATAGCCGCTTGGTTCTGATACTGAGCTTCCTCTATTTTGTAGGCTGAGATGATGGAAATGCAGAAGAATGAGGTAACTGTTTAAAGGACTTTATTTCTTTTATAACCATTGACTCTGCAGCATCATAAAAGACCAAATTTAAACACATAAAAAGGTCTAATAGTGACTGGCATCCAGACATTTTGTGTCAGTAACTACTGCTGAATAGTACTTGTTTTGAATTGGCAGCTGAAGGAATCGTCCAAGCAACCGTGGGGCAGCAAAAGGCAATGCTTGAGAAGGACACTAACTGGTCCATGGTAAAAGCAGAAGGAAGCAACAAGAACCGATCAAACCAGACACCACTTTGCACGGGAATAGTGTAATAGGAGATAGTGCTCTACCTGTACAGGAAATTAAGAGAATTTTATTGTGTGGAAATCTATAGGTTACAGAGAGTAGGGTAAGTTTTCATTATGAATAAATAACATATATTTTGTGCCCTGGCCTTCATTAGTCTAGGTTTTAGATTAATACTCTGTTTTGTGTGTTTTTAACCTGTTTGGGTTTATAAAAAAACATCGTTGTTTATATATATATCTTGACCATTTAAATAGGGTTTTGGTTTTATCAGTCTTGAATCTGTTGGAAAACATACGTATCTTCCAAAATTAAATGTGATCACGACGACGTGACACTAACTAAATGAAGAAACTGTGATCTAATTTGTTATTCTCTTTTATTGTTTCATCACAAATCACCTCTAAAAATGTTAGCATGCAGACACCTATATGTCATACTAAGATATTGATCATATAATATGGAAGTATATACATTATAATTATTATTAATGTATTAATTTATTTGGAGTTTATTAAGTTTAAGATTAGCTTCAGTATTACATCGAGCACAACCTCTATACGAACGAAAACTCTCATATACAATCTAAAACTCCAAAACCTAACACATGACTAGTTTTTTAGATCATCAAATCCGGCAATCACCAGGCACGACCTTCCCACGAACCGAACCACCAACATTCTCACACGTAGCACTAGCCGTGACTAACCCGTCACGTCCTCTGTACACCAAGTTGATGTCTGAGAGCTCAACGCCTTGACAAGGAAACGTTTTACTGCACTGCATCATCAAAGCCACTTGAGTCGTCGACGTTCCCCAAATTTTGTTATACTTTACGTCTTTGATCTGAACATGAGAACTGTAATTTCCAGAACTGTCACATTGATAGTTGGGACAATACTGCTGGTCGATGACGATAGGGTTTCCAACATTGATCATTTGGATATTTTCGTACAAGAAGTTGGAAACCGAAATGTGTGAGGCCGATTTAGCCCATGTTTTGATCCTTAAACCGTTGGTTGTACCGTGGAATACCGAGTTTCTTACGGTTAAGCCCTCAATGTTCTCTCATCTTTGTATCTCCCAAGGCTCCCGACACTAATACCGTGCCCTGGTCCGCACCTGGTGTTGGGAGATATCAAAACATCAATATAATGAATCCACATAAAGTATTAGAGACCAACGCAAATATATTGTTAATACAAAAAGAGAGAATATTTTAATATATTTTAAAAGCATTTAGTTACGGTTTAAAATTTCTTGAACATATATATATATATATATCTTATGGTTAACATATGTTGTGTTACTTAATATATACTCCCTCCGTTTCGATTTAATTGTTGTTGTAGGAAAAAAAAAATCATTTCAAAATAAGTATTGTTTGAGAATTTTCATGCAAAATTTATTTAAAAAATTTGTCATTTTATTTTTTTATTGGTTGAAATATGATTAATTGTATAGGTAATTGTGTTTTTATTTTGAAAATATACAAAATTATATGTTTTCTTAATATATGTTCATAAACGACAATTAAACTGAAACCGAGAGAGTACCTGACATTAGAGATATCCAAGTTGGATGTTCCATCAAGAATTGCGATACAATCATCACCGGTTCCGATACTGACGTTGAAAATATGCATATCCTTAGATTTCCCGATCTTGATTCCGTCGGTGTTAGGACTATCTCTGGGAGCGGTGATGGTGACGCCGGTAATGTTAAAATTCTCGACTGCGTATAAGTTGAAGTGTCCCATTTTGCTGTTGATCGATCTTAGACCGTTAATCGTTGAGTATCTAACGAAATCAAACCCCAAGTTCATAGCTAGAGCACAACAGTTAGAGCATGATTAACCCTTAAGAGCTCTAAAAGAGCTCTTAACTTTTTTTCTTTTCTTTTTTTGTCAGATTTAAAAAAAAAGTTCTTCAATCACGGGTCGCTACATGTCAGTGGAGTCCGTGAATAGTACAAGAGCTGAGTTCTTAGGGAAGAGTTTTAAGAGGTGGTTCTTAAAAAAAAGTGGGTCCCACCCCTTAAGAACCTCTTTAAGAGCCACCATTAATCATGGTCTTAGGGTTTTTGTTACAATCATTAAGAGACCAAGAGTAAGATCCTTGACCGTCAAGTATTCCACCTCCGTTAACGGTGAGGTTATCCACGTAACGGAAAGCGATCCATTCTGCTTGTCTGTTGGCGTTAAGGCTCAGAGGAGCCAACAACGTTCCTTTGATTGTAAAAGTGATATAAGTCTTGCAAGGACCAGAGTATGTTATTTGATCGAAGTACTGTTTGTTTGGTTGTCGCAGGTATCGGCGTCAGTGTGAGTGAGCGTGAGCGTCTGCGGCTGCGTCAAAGAATATTCCCGCAGGAATATAGACCGTTGATCTTCCACCACTCCATTTACAAGCTTCCTTCCACGCTTTTGTGAACGCAAGAGCATTGTACATGTTTCTTTTGCCGTCGCCACGAGCACCGTAGTTTCTGACGTCGAAGACCTTTTGTTCACCGTCAAATGCACTTGAGACGGCGAGGAATAAGAAGAAGAAGAAGAAGAGAGATGAGACGCAGAGGATCAGAAACCTAGATGCCATCGATCTGATTTCT
The DNA here is from genome assembly GCA_012274485.2 of Sinapis alba. NCBI lineage: Eukaryota > Viridiplantae > Streptophyta > Magnoliopsida > Brassicales > Brassicaceae > Sinapis > Sinapis alba. The sequence continues at coordinate 89,301 of MU106720.1, forward strand.
TCTTTCTTTCTTAACCTTTTTGATTAGTTGAAGCAAACTGAAGCGTTTGAGCTTCTTATTTATAGGGTAACAAAATTAGAGTATTACACTACCAAATATATATGGGGAACATTATCTATTACTTCCTTACATATAGAAAATGATGATTAGAAGATAAAGTAAGATCTTATCAAGATGGAATAATAAAATTTTGTGTGAATAGTAATTCAATATATAGTGTTAATCGTTATGGCTGACTGTATGTGTGCCACATTAAGAGCACCTTTGTAGGGATCTTTTTAAAAAATAAAAAGAAGAAGTGAGTTCTTAGAACATTTCCAATGTAAAACTCCATTTTTTCCTCCAAAATAAAGTAAAAGGGAATATAGAGTAAAAATATTTCTAATCATTTTCCATTTTTCACTTCATAATGGAGCAATAATAAATAAAAAATAGATTACTCCATTTTATGGAGTAAATTTTATTATGGAGTGAGATATGAAGTTGGGATGAAACATTTCTTACTTCATACTCTATTTTATTTTATTTTAGAGTAAAAAATAGAGCGGAGTTGGAAATGTCCTTAATAAATTTCCAAGAATAAAAAGAAACAAATATATATAAAGTGGAGGATAGAAGCAAGACACAAGTTCTTCATTTTTCAAACTTTTTAGATATTTTCTAGATATTCATTTATCTATGTGTCCGTTTTTAAGTTGTTTACTTTAAAAAAAAAATTAAGTAAAATTTAATTATCTACAGAAAATATATTAAAATTCGATTACTTTGTGGCTGAGAAACTCATCATTCTGAGTATATTGTCGCTAAGGGTGTTGAATTTTTTATTCAATAGTTGAATCATGAGCATATTGAAAAATAAAATGTAATGATATATATTATTTAGTGTTGAAAAAAATTAACATATTAAATAAAAAGAAAAATAGATTTTCAAAATCACATATCATTTATTTTATTTTTGTGATATTTTCATTTTATCCTAATTATTTAAAACTAATATTTTTATTATAAATTAAATAATTTGTTTTATTTCGTATATGAAAGTTTATTATTTAAAATTCTTTATAAGTAAAAATTAGCTTTATTTAATTTAGATATAGAAAAATAATTATTAATTAATAAAATAAAGTATCAATTTTTATTAAACAAAGTCATTGTATTGTATTGAATAAAATGAATATGTGTTGATTGATGAAGTGGAAGAAATATAATATGTTATGGAGTGCTAAAAATGAAAAGGAAGATACTAAATTTTGAAATCATTATGGATAATCTTACAACGGGAGTGTTGAATAAAAAATTAACTGTTGAATTATTATAATAGACACGTTGAAAAATTAAATTTTGATGATATAAATTATTTAATGTTGAAAATATTTAACATGTTGAATAAAAAAAATTGGACAATACCGATGTTAGATGTCATTTTCTAAATATTACTTATATAATAAAAATAAAAATAAATATTTGCATGGATGTACAGATCGAAGTCTAGTTAATAGTTATTAAATTGAAAGTACATATAATTGTGTAATTAGAAAAAAAGAAGAAGTTAAATTGACATTTTTTAAGAGAGAATGTATGATCGAATTTTGTTTTTACTAAATCACTACAAAGTATTCCATCCGTTTCGAATTACTTGTCGTTCTGAGTTTATGCACATATATTAAGAAAACATATAATTTTGTATATTTTCAAAATAAAAACACAATTACCTATACACCTAACTATATTTCAACCAATAAAAAAATCAATTGAAGAATCTTATTAATAAATTTTGCATTGAAAAGCGAAAACGACACTTAATTTGTGACAAAAAATTAAGCTTAGAACGACAAATGATTCGAAACGGAGGGAGTAACTAACTAAGTAACTAACTAACTGTAAATTCGGTTTCCTAAAATGCAAAAGAGAAAATGTATATGTATGATCAGATGTTCAAAAACCCTAATGCACGTTTGGTCTCCTAAACCCGCCGCCGCCGCCACCACCGCTTGATCCTGGTATTGCTCTCTTCGCATACTCTCTCTCCCTTCCACTCGATTCCTGTTCTCAAATCGTGTTTTCATTTATCACAGTTTCAAGCATTTCGCTCTCTACCGTTCATCAGCATTGAAACCGTTTCGTAATCGAAAGAGTAGATAAGGTTGTAATCTACGGAATTTGATTTGGTTGTAGAGTAATGGATTCTAGTTACTCCGATTCTCGTCCCATGTTCGTGCAATCGCCTTATACTGGTGGTTGGAATCAAACTCAGACGAATGATTATCCGATGAACAACGAACAATTTGAATCACAATCTCAACCTTCCTTGAAGAGGCCAAGGCTTCACGATGATACAGTTAACAACAATTCCTTGATGGTTCCAACGTCAAACACTCTTCCTGTGAACAAAGGGACGGCTAACATATTCTACAAGACGAGAATGTGTGCAAAGTTCAAGGCGGGGACTTGTATGAATGGAGATCCTTGCAATTTCGCACATGGTATGGAGGATTTGAGGCAACCTCCTTCTAATTGGCAGGAGATTGTTGGACCACCTCCTCCTGTGAGGGAAAGGGAAAGGGAAAGACTGTCTTCTTCTTCGGTGCCTGTTAGTAGTAATAACTGGGAAGATGATCAGAAGATAATCTTGAGGATGAAGCTTTGTAGGAAGTTTTGTTTTGGTGAGGAGTGTCCTTATGGGGATAGGTGTAATTTTATTCATGAGGATCTTTCTAAGTTTCGTGAGGAAGCTGGGAAATTGAGAGAGAGTTTGGCTATAAGCGTTGGTGCTGATCTAGCGTCTGTTGAGAATGGTGGTGGTATTGTTTCTCATCAAGTTGAAGTGAATAGACGAGGAGGCATCCCTGTACCTGCACCGTTGAACAATGGTGGTGTTGTCAAGACTGTGTACTGGAAGACTAGGATATGTATGAAGTTTGAGAATGGTCAGTGTCCTTTTGGAGATAACTGCCACTTTGCTCATGGCCAAGCAGGTATGTTTTCATCCTTTGTATAGCCTTGCTAGTCCTGTGGATTGTGTGTGATGATGATG